>OLKM01005627.1:0-16547 GCA_900291075.1 Melanogrammus aeglefinus | reverse complement strand
GGAGCGGGCTGTGTGTGCTTGGTTTATGTGTGTGTCAGCTTGGTGTGTGGAGTGTGTTGGTGTGTGTGTGTGTGTGTGTGTGTGTGTGTGTGTGTGTGTGTGTGTGTGTGTGTGTGTGTGTGTGTGTGTGTGTGTGTGTATGCGTTAAATGAAATGTATTTATTCAACCAGGCCGATGGAGTTCCCTTAATTCCTAAAATAATATTAAATGGGTCAAATGGAGCTTGGGGTTTCACCTCTTTTTGCACTATGCCAATACCCTACCCATAACATTACATTCAACTTTTGTAGGAAAGGCAAGTTTATACTGGACAGATAATGAGCACAATAAAAGTTGAAATACAGCTGATTATGCCAAATGAAAAAATAATAATAATAATAAAAAAAAATAATAATAATTTATGTATCACTAGAAGGCTGAGAAATGTGAGGCGACAGGAAGGCAGTGAAATTAGAAAAATTGCCATTTTGTTTTCTTCTTCATGGACACACAGGGCTTTGATGTTGGAAGATAGAAAATGTGTCTGCTAACCATCTCCTAACACAAGGCTGCACGCACACTTAGTTCTGACAAAAAGAACCACACTAAAGCTGATGTCATTGCAGAGAGAGAGAGAGAGAGAGAGAGAGAGAGAGAGAGAGAGAGAGAGGAGAGTGGGAGAGAGAGAGAGAGAGAGGAGAGAGAGAGAGAGAGAGAGAGAGAGAGAGAGAGAGAGAGAGAGAGAGAGAGAGAGAGAGAGAGAGAGAGAGAGAGAGAGAGAGAGAGAGAGAGAGAGAGAGAGTTGCTATGGCGACATGAAGAAGGCGGTCACCATGTTCCCCAGCTGGGTGGGGTTCTTCGGTAAATATTGCTTGTGTGTGCACACACGCACACACACACACACACGCACGCACTAACACATACACATGAGCACCTACCGACGTTCACATCCACATTTTGTCAAACATGAAAAGATAATAGATATAATAGATAATTGATATCAATGTCAGCCGAGCCAAAGCCGGCCTGCCACTGGGGCGGCCCACCTCTGGTACCACATTCATGGATCCTCCCAGCATGCTAAGTTTGTCGGTGTGTGTATGTGCATGAATGTGTGTGTGCTGGAAGAGTCAAAATGGAAACAGTTTTGAAACATAAAGTTGGACGCGTGTGTGTGTTGAGATATGTTCCCCCTCATTGAATGACCTCATCGCAGCTCTATCCCATACTACGACTTTCTCTGGTGCTATAATGATCCTCTCAGATTCATGATCACCTCTCTCACAATACTCTTTACGAACTGTTCCAATCAGGCTTTTGCCCACTTCACAGCACCAAAACAGCCCTCGTTAAAATAACCAATGACCTCCTCATGGCTGCAGACGCTGGACTACTCACCATCCTGATCCTCCTGGACCTGAGTGCAGCTTTTGACAACCTTTCCCACACCATCCTCATCGACCGATTAGCCTCTCTTGGAATATCTGACACACCTCTGGACTGGTTTAAATCATATCTGTCTGGACGTACTCAGTTTGTCCAACTCAAAACATTTAGATCCCATTCTTCCCCCCTCTCCTCTGGTGTACCCCAAGGTTCTGTTCTTGGACCCCTCCTGTTCATTATCTATCTCCTCCCTCTTGGCCAGTTTTTCCATAAATATAATATTCAGTTCCATTGTTATGAAGATGATATCCAGCTCAACTTGTCCACCAAACCCTCCACGACCCTCCCTCCCACCTCCCTCTCTGATTGCCTCCAGGAAATCAGATCCTGGTTCTCCCAAAACTTTCTCAAACTCAACTGTGATAAAACTGAAATCCATCTTATTGGCACCAAATCCACCCTCTCTAAAATAAATGACTTCTCCATCTCCATTGACAATTCATCAGTTTCCCCCTCTCCCCAGGTCAAGAGTCTGGGTGTCATCCTGGATAGCACCCTATCATTTCAGTCCCATATCAATAATGTCACTCGGTCAGCATACTTCCATCTACGTAACAGCTCACCCTCCCTCCAGCTCGCCTGGTTACCATGGGGTCAAGAGCATTCAGTCCCTCAGCCCCCCACCTCTGGAACTCTCTGCCTCATGACGTCCAACACTCCAGTTCCTTTATCACCTTCGAATCTCACCTGAAAACGTATCTATTCACCCAAGCCTACTCCCTTTAAGTCAGTTGCATTCTTGGGACTAGAATGACCCCACTGTTTTTCTCTTGTACACTGTTTTATTATGTTGTTGTTGTGGTTTTTTGTTTGCTCTTATGAATATTTGATTTTGTAAGGTGACTTTGAGTGTTAAGAAAGGCGCCCATAACTAAAATGCATCATTATTATTATTATTATTATTATTATTATTATTATTATTATTATTATTATTATTATTATTATTATATTTACAAAGATGTCAGCTGGGCATTATATAACACATTCTCACATTCTCTCTTCTTCATGTTTTCTGCTAAGGTCTGATGGCTGAAAAGGAAGAGAAATCCATAGCAGAGGAGGGAGAGGAGGACGCGGTTCTCAACTACACCCCCCCAGCTCTGAAGTCTCTCCAAGAGATCACACAGCTGGACAAGGAGGATGAGAGTCTGAACAAATACAAGCAGACCCTGCTGGGGGCTGTGGCCATCGTGGGAGGTACTGCACATGGCTTTAGACCTGGCTTTAGACCTGGCTTTAGACCTGGGTTAAGACCTGGCTTTAGACCTGGCTTTAGACCTGGCTTTAGACCTGGCATTAGAACTGGGTTTAGACCTGGGTTTAGACCTGGGTTTAGACCTGGGTTAAGACCTGGGTTAGGACCTGGGTTTAGACCTGATTTTGGACCTGGTTTTGGACCTGATTTTGGATCTGGGTTAGGACCTGGCTTTAGACCTGGTTTTGGACCTGGTTTTAGACCTGGGTTTAGACCTGAGTATAGAAATGGGTTTAGACAAATGTATTGTGTGATTTTTGCACAAAAAGCATTGACACACACACACACACACACACACACACACACACACACACACACACACACACACACACACACACACACACACACACACACACAATAATACATTTCAGAGGCTTGGCTAGTGATTTAAGAGTTATTCCCAGTATCTGTAGTATAGTCACAGTTACAGTAAATTGGTGTATGAATCATCTATGTTTGATATATGTGTCTATTATTCATATTTTTCAAATCGCTTTGAAGGAATTACTTTCTTATCATCAAGAATAAATCAATCTCAAAGTCAATGAAATACGGTATGATCCAATAGGTTTCCTTCCTCCTCAGACCCAACCCTCCCCAATGTCCAGGTGACCCGCCTCACCCTGTTGTGTGACCAGGCCCAGCAGCCAATCAGCATGGAGCTCACAGGTAGCACACCTCCTCACAATGCACCAAACCAGCTGGAACCAGCCCCTTTAAAACCCAAACACGGTAGTCTTAATCAAAGGGTGAGGGTTAGAGTAAGGGAGTACTGACTATTGAATGAGAAACAGCTGGTTGACGGGTTAGGGTTTAAACAGCTGGTTGACGGGTTAGGGTTTAAACAGCTGGTTGACGGGTTAGGGTTTAAACAGCTGGTTGACGGGTTAGGGTTTAAACAGCTGGTTGACGGGTTAGGGTTTAAACAGCTGGTTGACGGGTTAGGGTTTAAACAGCTGGTTGACGGGTTAGGGTTTAAACAGCTGGTTGACGGGTTAGGGTTTAAACAGCTGTTTGACGGGTTAGGGTTTAAACAGCTGTTTGACGGGTTAGGGTTTAAACAGCTGGTTGACGGGTTAGGGTTTAAACAGCTGGTTGACGGGTTAGGGTTTAAACAGCTGGTTGACGGGTTAGGGTTTAAACAGCTGGTTGACGGGTTAGGGTTTAAACAGCTGGTTGACGGGTTAGGGTTTAAACAGCTGGTTGACGGGTTAGGGTTTAAACAGCTGGTTGACGGGTTAGGGTTTAAACAGCTGGTTGACGGGTTAGGGTTTAAACAGCTGGTTGACGGGTTAGGGTTTAAACAGCTGGTTGACGGGTTAGGGTTTAAACAGCTGGTTGACTGGTTAGGGTTGGGGTTGTAAGAGCTGGGTTTTTTTCGGAGACCTGTGAGGAGACCATTGCAGTAATCAAGCTTACTAGTGGTGAAGTAAGGCATCCCTTCTCCAAACCAAGGGTTAGAGAAACTGACCAATGGGAGATTGCCAGACTGCCTCCAAACGGCCACAGCTCAAGGCAAACAACATGCTAAATTAACGGCAACAATCATCAAATATTTAAACAGATTCATACAATTACTTTGCATCTAAACAAACGTACATAAGGAAAAGGAAGTTGATGATGAATGAAGTTGCTAACCCTAACCCTATAAGGAAACACACAACTGCTTGAGTTTGCTATAGTGGTGTAAGGTTAGGCAGTGGATGCTGCTCAGTAAGGTATGATGATGAAGCACCAATGCACCCAACCCTAAACTTTACCCTAACTCTAGCCCTAACCGACTAACCACAGCCCTCCCTTTACCAAGATGAAGCACTAGAACTTTGTTCCTGGTTTCTGGCTTCCCATTCACATGGCTACTTCTCATCGTGTTTGAAGAAATATTGTTTGTATTACACGTACATAATACCTACATTCTCATCTCATCTCGTATTATTTACTGTATATTGAAGTTCTATTTGCAGATGGTAGGATTTTAAAAGCAGGGCCCATTTGAAATGGAAATTAAACCATCGGCCCTCCCACCCTGAGAGCAGTGTAATGGTTCTGCCGGGTCGGGTTGCCGTGAGATAGCCAGACGGCTCCAGCATGCAGCATGGAATGCATTTAGCATCCCTGGGCTAACGCATTACAGACCTCATTATACACAATGCACACCGTTAACAGCATGCTGCTCTAAGTCTCAAACCGTACTCGATTACTGCGTGTGTGGACGGAGGGAAAGGGGACATTGGTAAGAACAGGGACAGAGAAGGCTGTGTACAACAAAAATAAGGGAAGTAAGCGATTCTTATCACGTTATTAGGTTCTTAGTACATCACTAAAATACGTAATCGTTATAAATACATAAATACATGCAAGCATATCTCCTGACGTTTTTGACCTAAAGCCATGAAACCAAATAACTAACCCCACATGAGTCTACTCATAATGAACTTTGGGACGCCATGCTCGCTAGATCCCGCAAATGGTCCAATCAACTTTAGAGAGAAAAAGTTATTTAATCAAGTTATTAAAAATGTATTCAAATAAAGTATGTCATGACGGTCTGCATTAAGGTGCGGTCCCACCTCGTGGGTTAGGGTGAGGGTGAGCTAACCCTCACCCTAACCCACGACCCTACAAGTGAAAGACCTGGTTCTCAGGGATGTGATTCTAGATGAGCGAACTAATCATGTGTGGTGAGAAGAACGTTTACGGGAATTTCGCGTGATGCCTGGTCGTGAAAGACGGTTATTGTTCACTCCCTGAAGTCCAGAGTGATCCGCAACATGGAGGGGAAAGAGATTGTTGCCGTTTGTGGACTCCAGGAGCTCGGTAATACCTAGATAATATAATATACAAAGCCTAAACGTCGGCGTTGGGTTCTCCAACGTCTCTGGTACTTTCACCAATAAAGCTTCGTAGTGGTGGTTATCTCTCCATGGTTGAGAATAAATTGGCAGAAAGAAATGTTGGCACTCACAAGAATGCCCCCCCTCATCCAATATTCTTTAGAATCCAATCCCACACGAGACGGGCGTTCCACAGCATGAGTAGCCTCTGAGTAGTGCCGGTGGCTCTACACCACTGGCACTACTCAACACCCTTATTCTGTAGGATGTGGCCAGCTGCCCAAAGCCTCTCCACAGTGAAGAGCAGAGTGTGTGGTCATTAACATATCGTTCTCCTGCGCACAGTCATTGTTTACTTTATGTTCTGCTGGGCAAGGCCTTCCTCAGCATGACCCAGCAGTACTGCACTCAGTCTCACCACCTCCTTTGATTTGGATCAACAATCTAGGATGAGGTACATGAAATGTAATTACAGGAAATGAGTCAAGTATAGCAAGCGCGTATTTGTCCACAGAGCAGCTGCAGTAGATAGGAATGAGAGCACTAAAGTGAGAGAGAACGGAGAGGGCAGAAGAGACCAAAACAACATCCTCTCCACCATGAAGGAGTGCAGCATGAAATCACCTGTGATGAAAGGAGAGATGGATAACAGGGTTAGGGTTAGGGTATCCCTAAACCCAATCAGGGTGCTCTGATTTGGAATGAGCCGATTGTCGTCTAAAAGTGTCTCATACACATGCAGGAGCAGCCAGCCCACTAACAGCTGATGGATGGCAATGCAATATATAACCAATTGCACTAAAATAATAGCTTGATTTTTGTTGCAAACAATTAGCATATTATCTTTTTCCTTTTTGCGTGGTAATGCAATTTCAGTTTCCCAAATGACTTGAAGGCATTCCCATGGACGCTTCCAACACCTGCCCTCAGAACGGGTTCAGAGGGCAGAGAATCAGGACCAACACAAATCATTATTTGAGGGGAGGGGAGGGAAGAGGCTAAAGAATGAATGAAAGACACAATAAACCCTATCTACCCCCTTTCCGTTGTTGATGCATAGTGTGCATTTCATTTTTTTTGTTACTATAACATATGTTTATTCAAACGTTCGGTATGGTCACTCAGAACATTGGTTTATTGATGCGTTTGGTCTCTCTCTGAACATTAGTGAAGCACTCTGCTGCTGTTTCCTGATGTGGAGGAATGAGAGATGTGCCACTGAACCTCTGACTGCTGCTGGATGGATTAACCTCTGTCCTCAGTCTCATAGACAGACAGACTCCAGATTGCCTAGAAATGACTCTGCACACATATACAGTATATATAAACCCTTCTTGGCAATTAAATCCTTTCTGATCTGATATATATATATATATATATATATATATATATATATATATATATATATATATATATATATATATATATATATATACACATTTAAACAGCATACTATATAGCATGTTGACACAGTGAGGTAATGATCTTCATGATGATGTCATTGTCCAGGAGACTTGGAGACCCAGAAGAAGCAATGCTTCACCCTGAAAGAGGGAGTGGAGTACAGGGTGAAGATACACTTCAAGGTACCTGTCTGTCTATCTGCATCTCTGTCTGTCTCTCTGTCTGCCTGTCCCTCTGTCTGTCTAAAATGTGGTCTTGTTCCAGTGTCCCACATGTTAAACAATAGAGCAGAAATAATAATCCTAGCATCCTATTTCCCAAGGCTATAAATAGAGAGAGAGGGTTTTGTCATGCTAAGGTCCAGAGAAATACTGGATGGAGAATGGAGGTATACAGGAAAATCAATAGTATTGGCTTTCTGATGAGGATATTTATCCTTTAGTCTCATAGCAGTCATTCCATGTGGTCTAAATGGTGGCTTGATATAAATAAATAACAATTGTCTGTATACTTGAAGACCTAAACAACATTCACAAGTTAATTAACGTGAAATAAATGGCAACATGAATCATTTGTTGAATATCCCAGTGATACTGATCACATTTCATATGGATATTTTTGTTATGACAACAGTAACGTGCTTTCTGTATTCTGCGTGCAGCACAGACCTTTAGGAGTTAACAGTGACTACATTTTTCTTTTCTTTTTTACATGAATCTGAATTTGTTTTGGATATTTGAGGGATTCTTTAGTATTACAGATTTTATGTAAACTGTGCAAAAGAAAAATGACACAATTAATCAAATTCATTGACTCAATTCTAGTAGTGTAGTCTATGAATGAAATAAATTAGCATTTTGAATAACTGCTGGTATTCGGTGGAACGGTCACTGTGTCAGTGCGTGTGTGTTTGTTGTCAGTTATCATTACAACACACAGAGACACACACTCAGTCAATGTCTTAAACCAGGGGTCTCAAACCCAACTTACCCGGGGGCCGCTGGAGGTAGAGTCTGGGTCAGGCTGGGCCCCATCAAGTATTCCACAGAAAACAGGAGACCGGGACATTTTAGCGTCCTTTGGCTTTGTTGGGACTCAGGACATGCAACTCAAAATTGGGACTGTCCCGGCAAAACCGGGACATCTGGTCAACCCATCACAAGTGGTAAAAAAGCTTGGCAAGCCACTGCGTTTAAAAACAACGCACAGGCCGCACTGACACCAAACTTTGATGTCAAGTAGGGGGCCACAAAATATCATCCCGCAGGCCTCAATTGGCCCCCGGGCCGCGAGTTTGAGACCCCGGTATTAAACGACACTGTGACACCTCCTTCTGGTGGGACAATGATACTGCATTAAGGTGATTCAGCTATATGTGTGTGTGTGTGTGTGTGTGTGTGTGTGTGTGTGTGTGTGTGTGTGTGTGTGTGTGTGTGTGTGTGTGTGTGTGTGTGTGTGTGTGTGTGTGTGTGTGTGTGTGTGGGGTGGGGGGGGGGGGGGGAGGGAGGGAATAGTATGCATATGTATTTGTGTGTGTAAAATCAATAATTACCATGCTGGACTCATCTCTGATAATCGTTCGCCTTGGAGGGAAGTAGGAGGGATATTCTGCGAATAAACATCTTGAAACATCTAGAAGAACATAATTTGTAGACATGGTCACCTAACATAAATTTGTGTTCCCCAGGTGAACAGAGATATTGTGGCTGGCCTGAAGTATGTCTATGTGACATATAGGAAAGGAGTGAGGGGTAAGTTCACTGTTTACTAGGAGGGTACTAATACTATTAGTTGCTAGTTATCACAGGTATACTCAATTTCAATTCTGGGTAGTAAAACACCTTGATCTGGAAGTACAGATGTATTGGATTGTATTATGTAAGGCCGACATGAAATGCTAGCCCAAAGGGTAGCGCTATGCCGCAGCGTCCAGCTCACTCTGTAGGTGCAGTCTATGTTTTTCTTAGCTGGTGTGTGGTGAGCCTTCTGGCGCTGATTGGCTGCCGTGCATCGCCCAAGTGGGTGCTACACACTGGGGGTGGTTAGTGCACTGTAAAGCATCTTTGAGTGTCTAGAAAAGCGCTATATAAATTCAATGATTATTAATTGTCATTATAAGCGTTTGAATCAGACTTCAAATTGAGATTTAAAAGTGGATTTGATTTAAAAGGGTGGTGAGGTTGTAGTTTAAACTTTGCTTTGTCGAAGCAGGTTGGAACAGTTGTCTGAGAGATGTAAACAACACATCCACCTCTGGAGGCAGTGTTGCTACATTCCATCTAGATGCAAAACAGATAAGTTATAAGTTAATAGATAAGTTATAAGTTGATAAGTTATCGTCCAGATTGAATCCCTCACAGAATCGTTGTCAAATCTCTTGCTTAGCTCAGACCTCACTAGTCGTCTCCCAATAGAAAGCCCGGATGTGTCATATGCACGCATTGGAAACATTGACGTGCTATGCCTACTTTTCCTGTGAGGCAACGAGTCCTAGACCTTGCATTTATATTATAATTAAATATGTTTTGCTTGATTATTAAGCATGTAAACTGGCACACCACAGTCGCTACGTCTCACAGAGATTGTGAAAATAAAGGATGATATCAAGCCTGATCCGAACAGGTTTGATACATGGTTGTGTGTGGTTTGATACATGGTTGTGTGTGGTTTGATACATGGTTGTGTGTGTGTGTGGTTTGATACATGGTTGTGTGTGTGTGTGTGTGTGTGTGTGTGTGTGTGTGTGGTTTGATACATGGTTGTGTGTGTGTGGTTTGATACATGGTTGTGTGTGTGGTTTGATACATGGTTGTGTGTGTGGTTTGATACATGGTTGTGTGTGTGGTTTGATACATGGTTGTGTGTGTGGTTTGATATGATACATGGTTGTGTGTGTGGTTTGATACATGGTTTGTGATACATGGTTGTGTGTGTGGTTTGATACATGGTTGTGTGTGTGTGGTTTGATACATGGTTGTGTGTGTGGTTTGATACATGGTTCTGTGTGGTTTGATACATGGTTGTGTGTGCTGGTGTGTGTGGTTTGATACATGGTTGTGTGTGTGGTTTGATACATGGTTTGATACATGGTTGTGTGTGTGGTTTGATACATGGTTGTGTGTGTGGTTTGATACATGGTTGTGTGTGTGGTTTGATACATGGTTGTGTGTGTGGTTTGATACATGGTTGTGTGTGTGGTTTGATACATGGTTGTGTGTGTGGTTTGATACATGGTTGTGTGTGTGGTTTGATACATGGTTGTGTGTGTGGTTTGATACATGGTTGTGTGTGTGGTTTGATACATGGTTGTGTGTGTGGTTTGATACATGGTTGTGTGTGTGGTTTGATACATGGTTCTGTGTGGTTTGATACATGGTTGTGTGTGTGGTTTGATACATGGTTCTGTGTGTGGTTCCAGTGAACAGGTCGGTGTTCATGGTGGGCAGCTACCCTCCCCACGCCGAGGAACACGAGTTCATCAGCCCTGTAGAAGAAGCGCCCAAAGGCATGCTGGTCCGTGGCAGCTACCACATCAGGTCCCACTTCACGGATGACGACAAGACAGACCACCTGTCCTGGGAGTGGACCCTGAGCATCAAGAAGGACTGGAGCGGCTAGACCCAACCTTCGTCTCTCAACCTTCATTACGCTCTTGGTTTATGCTTCCTGTTGGACCAGATCTGTTGAGGTCTGTGACAAATGTAAGGTGGATTATTTGTTTAATTCATGAATAAAAAGGGAAAACATCCACATATATTGAGCTTAACAACCACGCTATCTCCTCACATGTAACACAGCCTGCAGTCCTTTCCTTGTTGGCGTTTCTAGATCCTCCTTTCCTCAGACCTTCTAGTCAGTCCTGTGCGTTGCAGTCCTAGGAAGCGGTGTAGGGTGGCGGACGTATTCTCTCAGGCGTGTATTCTCTCTGACTTCCATAAAGAGTCGTACTACTCATATTATTTTGGAATTTGCTGCTCTTTAAAAGTTCATATGAAGTAATACATTGTAATACAGGGTCTGACACATGGTTTTAAGTGGGTAAGCTACATTTATTGAATGACTCCAATGACACTGTTAATGTGGATGGAATTAATATTTAGTCACCAATGTAGTCCTAATATGTAACCAAATCAGATTTTCAGACTCCCCTTCCTCACTATTGTTGCTTCCTCCTCCTGCCTTATGTTTCCTGTCAGGCTGGCAATACATATTAACTCTAAACAAATATAAGCAACTAACTAGGAAACCTATTTAACAGGATTGGAGGCCACGGGGCAGAGCAGAGGGGTGTTAGTGCCACGTTGTAAGAATCTTAGGCAGAGAGAAGACACCCACTGAGACGTACTACAGTTTCCCCCCCTCAGCCTGCTTTATGAGGAGCACATTGGTTTATGCAATACAAAATAACTATCTACCTGCTGTCCTAACTTCATTGGACTTGGGTTAGGTTTGGAAGGTTCAGTCTTGACTCTACAGTCAGCCCCACTGCCCAGTAGTCTGATTCAGAAAATAGTCACCTTTTGTCGCATAATTTTCTTACCATAGATTTGAAAAAGCAGTTAAATTTGTATGATGAAATCATGATGATTTCAAAAACACGATGATGTTTTTTCATACAGTGAATTTAAAATATGAATATGAGGTCAAATGAAAGTGCGTTCAATATCATCAACCTTAAACACATCATTGTCCCCAAATGTCATGTTCGTGTTATATGCTGTCGAAAGAGTTGCATGGATGTAATTTTTCCTCAGTTGAAAAGAGCATAACATTAGAAGAAAGAACCCTGCTAAATTCAACAGGTATTTCAGAGACCAATGAATATAATGACACATGTGTTGAGTTAAGTTAAGGTATTAGTGAATATGGTAGATGGTTCATGATGCTTTAGCCCAACAACTTTTAAAATATAGAGAATAAATAGGGTGAACAAACTTTGGAAATAATATTGTAATTTTCACTGATTATGATATGATGAGTACTGAAATGCAATTAAGATGGCGGTCGCTCTAGGAATAATAATTGTTGGTTTGTTGGATGTTGCATGATATATCAAGAGTTTCTTCATTTTTTCTTACAACTTTCCTAAAATAAAAGTTACATTTGTTGTGTTTTAAACTGATTGAAAAAGAAGAATAAATATGAACACAAATGAATGTATACCAAGTATCTGTAGGGTTTATATATAGCAGAGAGGTGGACATAAAGAAGAAAACATCAAAGATGTCTGACCGTAGGACTTCCTGCCTGTTGAAATGCGCTGCCTTTAAAAATGTGTTAAATCGAGTCAAGTATCATGTTTCTTTTAATAAAGATTTGAATGACCAAATGGTAACTTGTTTCAGCACCTTCGACCTGTGGGTGGGATCAGGGTTACCATACCCCTAAACCACTTGGTGGTCTGAGTGTCAGGAGGGGAAGGGTTAGGGTTAGGGTTACATACCCCTAAACCATTTGGTGGTCTGTCTGAGTGTCAGGAGGGGAAGGGTTAAGGTTAGGGTTACATACCCCTTAACCACTTGGTGGTCTGAGTGTCAGGAGGGGAAGGGTTAAGGTTAGGGTTACATAACCCTAACCTTAAACCATTAGGGGGTTTGTCTGAGTATCAGGGGTCGGCTTAGCTCAGGAGGTAGAGCAGTTGTCTTGTAACCTTATAAAGGTTGCTAGTTCAACCCCCTGCTCCTCCTAGCAGTTAAATTTGTATGATGAAATCATGATTTCAAAAACACGATGATGTTTTTTCAAACAGTGAATTTAAAATAATGAAAGGTAAAATGAAAAGGCGTTCAATATCATCAACCTTAAACACATCATTGTCCCCAAATGTCATGTTCGTGTTATATGCTGTCGAAAGAGTTGCATGGATGTAAATTTTCCTCAGTTGAAAAGAGCATAACATTAGAAGAAAGAACCCTGCTAAATTCAACAGGTATTGTTGATGTGTCCCTGAGCAAGACACTTAACCCTACCTGCTCCTGACAAGCTGGCTGTCGCCCTCATGGTTGACTCTGCTGTCGGTGTGTACTGATGTAAGTCGCTTTGGATAAAAGCGTCTGCTAAATGCCCTAAATGTCAGGAGGGTAAGGTTTAGGGTTACCATAACCATAGCCCATTAGGTGGACTCCTGAGTGTCGGGAGAGTTAGGGGGAAACATGTGGATTATTTTTCATCCGATCAAATAAATATGAACCTTTCTTACATGACAGTCAGATGATGACAGATCTGCATCCTATTGTTTAATGTAGCCTGGTTGATGTTTATACATGACATATTGTAAATCTTTTACTGTAGTGGTAAATATTAAATCTATTCAAAAACTGTGGACACACAAGCCGCCTTTAGTGTGTGTTATGTAGTTGTATTCCATGTCATGTCTGTTTAATTACATGAATGAATGAGGCATGGTCAATCAATGGGTGGCATTCAGTAATCTGTCAAAACATTTTATGGAAAACAGTATAACATATGCTTCCCTGCTAAATATGTCAGATTATACTGCAACACATATACATTTGTTTATCATTTGAATGTTTTACAATAATACAATTTTATAATTACATTTTGTGAATGTGTTTTGTTGCACAAAAATATTAGTTTTTAAACAATTCTCCTTGCCATATCGAGTATATGATTCAAAGCATAGAAACATGGGCTTCTGAAAAATCCAAACACTGTCTAAATATCGTTATCACCTTCCCAGACCAAGTGCTCCCGTTCCCATGCGTATCAGATAGCCTACTCAGCTGAACATAGAACCTGTTTTTCTTAGGAAAGTCTACATTTTAATTATGTTACACAGTTTGGATAAGTGGGTGTTTGGAAATCATGTAGTGATTCATTTTAGTTACAAAACACAAATTTGACTAATGCAACTTTTGAATGATCACTTAATTATTTTGAATGATTTTTCACTTCGAAGACCATGAAAATATCCCAGTTAAATTCATGGTAAGATTTGTATCTGTAGAGGACGTTTGAGGCCTCCACCCCACCTCACTTCACCCCTTACCTCAGCTGTCCTGAACGTCCACCCCCCCAACATCAGTCCAGTTTTTGCTACCCCGGGGATATTGTCACCATAAGGACACATAATGATTTGCTAGCAATAAACCACACCCTTGACTGACAGGAAGACTATATAGTGGGGCCGTTCGCTTCCCATTGCTTTGCTTTCTTCTTGGAATATTCTGGCAGGTTAGTTGGGCAGTTTTAAATTTAGACACAATTGCATGATCAGCTTTGAATTTTGGTGTCTTTGATGGATTTGCATCTCCTATTTTACCGTAACCTATTTTCTGTTTTATTGAACTACTTTTCAGATACATCATAATCAGATCTTGTAATTATTTTTAAATGTATTAAATAATAAATATTTCAGTGAAAAATTAATAGGATATGTAAATGAAATAACGACATGCAATGAGTAAATGTGTATTTATTATTGAAAGGTTCAGATTATCATGTTGAAAAATACATTTCATATAAAATATTTTGATCATTTGACTAACTATAATATATATAACTTACTATTGTCAAAGCATAAGCATTGCATATGTGCTGCTTACATTGCCGGGCTATAAGGTATGGCCACAACTTGATAGCTTAAAATGTTACCACAGGCAAATTTATTTTGTAATGATTGACCTGAATTAGCATAAATATGACCTAGGCAACCTATTAGTATGATTAGTAACATGTAGAGGTGTAACTGTACATGTACAAACCGTCCCTCCCCTCTCAGGATGCGTGTGCTCTTCGCCGGGGGTCTGCTCTGGGCCCTGCTTGCAGATCGGGAACCTCGCTCTTTCTGGGGGCCTTCAACATCAAATCCTTTGGGGACAAAAAGGCGTCCAACTCCACACTGATGGACATCATAAGCACAGTACACTAACTACTATTTAGCATAACTAACTACTAACTACAATAACTACTATTTAGTATAACTAACTACACTAACTACTATTTAGTATAACTTACTACTAGCTAAAATAACTACTACTTAGTATAACTAACTACTATCTACACTAACTACTATAACTAACTACTATCTACACTAACTACTATACCTACTATACAATGCATAAAATAAATGGTCTTCTTTCCTTCATTCTTTTTCTACCAGTGTGAATGAGTAAGAAATAGGTTAAACCCCCTTAAACCACAGTTACAAACAATGATTAGATATTGGTTGCATCCGAAACATTATTGTTTTTTTATTCAACAACGACAATGTTGTAACCGTTTTTGAACAAAAGCTATTTTAATTATTCCTCCTTGGCACTTTGAGCATTTTGCTTTTGCATTGCCATGGGGTTGATAGTTGCATCTGTTTGTTTAAAAGAGACTGTGTACATTAATCGACATGTCCATTGCATATGACATGTCAATGTACCAGATTTAGTTGCACAAACCATGTTTTCATCTGTAGTCCCTGAATCTGCCATGGGGTGGATAATGTTGGAAGCGTAGGTTAGTTTAAAGGCAGAGGCGTCCCTTTACTGAAAATAATACTGCACATGGTTATTGACGAATCAGGTTCAATATATTTCAAATGATGTGGTATAAATATGAATAATTCCTTCCATACTCGTTCCATTCCCACTGGTTTAATCGAGCAAAGTAACTGTATACCACTGGTAGAGCCAGCGTTGATTAAAACTATACCCTTTCCCTTCTTATTACTTGCTCTTAGATTGTCCATCGCTATGACATCATTCTCATCCAGGAAGTCAGAGACAGTGATCTGTCTGCAACCAAGCTCCTCATGGATCACGTGAACCAGTAATGGAAACTCATTCATCTTTCCTTTCAGATATAAAAGCATATGCCTCTATGTTGTCTCTTAAAAGGTGAAATGTGCTTGACTGTGTGGTGCCTGTGTGTAACCAGGGGAGGGCCAGGCCAGTACAGCTATATTGTGAGTGAACCTTTGGGTCGCAGCACGTACAAGGAGAGATACCTTTTCCTTTACAGGTAGGGCTACATCTTATCATGTTCTATTAATATGACTTGAGTATCATGCAGTTAGGTTTGGAACTGACATGACCATAATGCTATGTGTGTTATTTCAGGGAGGATACTGTCTCCGTAGTGTGAAGAACTTACACCTACGATGATGGCTGCTAGCCATGTGTACAGACACCAATAGAGAATTTTTGTCATTTCTCTTCCCAAAGAAACGCGGGGTATTATGTCACTGGATTATTGTGGGACTGAGTACTTGGGATTGCTCGTACTACATTAATAGATTCATCTTTCACTTAGGTATATTAATGGCTTGAACTGGACTTTTAGATTGGAGACAGACAACTTGAATATATTTCTTCATCTTTTCAAGATATGAGAAGTTACATTGTTTTAAACAATTGCGTTTGATTTCTTACTCTTTAAAACCAAAGCGCCATGCTGTAACGACCAAAATCATCGAACATTGAGTTGAAGGCTAATAAGGAATTAATTTTAAAGATGAGTCAATATTTCTTCCACTGAATCCAACCCAGTGCTCCCCATGTTACAATAGTAAACACTGAAACATGATTTTATAAATTAGTAAGCGCGTTTTAGCTACAGTTTTCGTGATTAACTTGCTTCCAATACTTTAGACTTGTGTTTGTGACTTGCATCATGT
>OLKM01005626.1:0-16547 GCA_900291075.1 Melanogrammus aeglefinus | reverse complement strand
GAGAGAGAAGAGAGAGAGAGAGAGAGAGAGAGAGAGAGAGAAAGAGAGAGAGAGAGAGAGAGAGAAGAGAGAGAGAGAAGAGACAGTAGAGACAGACAGAGAGACCGACAAGAACGAACAGAAAACCAAAAACAATGGCTGGTACCCTTATTTATGGCTATCCTTCACACCGAACAACACCACCAGACACCACACGACACACATAACACACACACCTAACTTCAACATTCAACGACCACGGCGCACACGGTCATGATCTGCATTGTAGTTCACCAGCAGGAGCGGCAAAATATTGTTTAAACGTACCCGAAATCGCCATATGAGCCTCTGCAGAGGCCGTTCCCCCCTGTGCCTTGGATCTTTCCTGCAGAACATGCGTTGTCGTTCAGCATCGCTGACTTCCCGCCGGCGTTCGTCCCTCCACTTCGTGCGCAGTAATTTACACAGGACATCGGTTCCCTTGACACATGCTGTCAAGCCAGTAGGGTTCACCTCCATCGGCTCTTAAAAACCCTGCACCGGCTGGGTTTAGAATGCCGAAGAGGCATTTTCAAGATCCGACGCTCACTTGACATAGGCGGAGGTTAAAATAGCGCTTCTCCCTTTCCAAGGGTTTTCCTGGGAAGGTCGGAGCAGGTACGAGCTTCATGGGGAAACCTCATCTCCACGATGACGTGGTTCACCTTCCAAAATTCCGGTGCAGAGGGGAACACTCCCGTGGGGTCGGAGACATTCAGGGTTCCAGTTGGAGGGCCTGTCCCAGCGCAAGAATCGGCAAATAGTGCCGTCGTCATATTCAACCATAGCTTCCCACATCTATGGCCAGGAAACGATATCAGCATCTCACTATAGGCGAGGGAGAACAATGGAAACGTGCCCTTTTAATTAAAAGAGGGAAACCAGTGTTGGCCGGGGCTTCGATTTTGACATGTTTCCCGTCTAGAGCACCAAGACAATTTGGGAAGTTCCACCTCTCCATGAAATCTCCTCGCAGTGTTGTTCCAGATCCTCCTCTGTCTGGAGCTGGCATGGTGCTCATCTTTGAGCTCGCATGCAGATTTGGTCACAATGTCCTCTCTCACAATTCCCCACCGTATGATGCACCCTAAAGTTGCTGGCAATGGTGGTGAAGGAGTCCTGTGCTGAGGTATCTAAAAATATTTTTTTAATTAAGAAAGGAAAAGAAAAAAAGATTAATTACTGATAACACAATATCCTATATGTTTTCAAATTAAAACTAAAAAATGTTTAAAGGAATGAGCTTTCCCCATGTAGGCGGTCTTCTCCGGTAAAAAAAGGAATGCGCAATTAGTAGGTCTACATGATTAAGTGTTTCAAATTCAGGCTGTCAATATGCAGGGGGGGGGCGCGTGTCAGAGATGGACAAAGAATGTAGCACAAAACAGGAAAGCCAAACGGCACAGCAGCCATGCGTAAAAGGCACGAGCAATTTTAACACTTCATCTGTTAGTTTAATTTTTTTTACGTTAATTTCGTTTCTTTTGCGATTTTTTGTGCGTTAGATTTGAAAATGGAGCGCCGTTTTGGTCCAGTTTGTGTCTTTTTTTTTTCCCACAATGATTATATTTTTAAAAGTTGCAACAACAAAGCAGCGCTTGGAGTGTTGTGATTGAAAACCCACGGTCTCTTCCCGTTCACCCATTGCTTCCTGCAAACCGAGCTTTGTGTTTATCTAGTTTTAAAATGATGACAAAATGCAAGAACAGAAGCGGGACTGCAAGAAAATGATAGAAATGGCTGCGGGACGAAGAAAGTGGGATGTCGGACTTTTGGTTCGTCGGAGTGAGGGGATAATATCAACACTTGCTATTTAGCCTATATCATAAAAGAAAACGAATTCGTTTTATAAAGCCAGTAGCTTAAGGACAAAAAACTTGTGGACATTGTGGTGTGTGTGTGTGTGTGTGTTGTGTTGTGTGTGTGGTGTGTGTGTGTGGTGTTGTGTGGTGTTTGTGTGTGTGTGTGGTGTGTGTCCTCTACTTATGACATATCTGCCAAGCCGCTGGTCAGGGCTCAAATGGATCACGGAAATTTGGTCCTCTTTTTGCGTATGTGTGTGCTCTCAGTTGTGCTAAAAGTGGTCGAACTGACTGGATACTGTCATTCTAAAATAAACATGGAAACGGTCCGGATAATGATGTTCCGCAGATCCTTTATACAAGAAGGTGGAACTGCCCCTGCTCTTGGGCGTCTCTCAGGATCGGATTGGACCCCAGTTAGCTTTCCTTTTTCTCTTTCTTTTTCTCTTCTCAAGAGTGAGAGGACTACAAAATCCATCCTCACTGCTTGGACTCCATTTTCTCCTCCTCCGAAATTTGGAACACAAAATAAAAAACGCATGCGAATAAAAAGCAACGGACCTCAGCGTGCCAGGAGGCCTGCGCGTTAAGTAGTTGTCTGGCGTTATGATGTCGGATGACGGATACGAAAAACGCATGCGAAAAAAACGGACTCAGTGTGCAAAGGCCTTAAGTCGCGAGAATGCAAGAAACTAGTCTTTGAGGCTAAAATTTTCCCCCGCTGTTGAACAGAGCCTAAATAAATACGGCACGCAAAGTTTTTCTGAAGCACATGCATAATCTCTTCCGGCTGGTCTGTGCTTTTCTGGAACGAGTATTCGAATACTTGCTTGGAAAAACCAACGAGTATTCGCAGCCTAAAAAATGGCATTTGGGCCAGCCTTAATAATGACTCAATGATGACTTCATATGATTTTAAAGGTCAAAGGTCAAGATCACTGTGACCAAGCCTTCATATTCATTCAGCTATCCAGTGTAGTGTCAGCTTTTGTAGTTTATATAAATTCAATGCTTCATATTTCATGCATCATTCAACGTTTTAATCCCATTCAGATATATTTATACTTTTTCAACATTCAGCAGTGAAGGGTTCTCAGTGTCAGCTGCTTCCACGTAATTTCTTCAAGGAAATTGCATTTGTAGTTATGTTTACACTAGGGCTATCAAATGAACGCGTTAATTTATATTAATTAATCACAGAAAAAATAACGCGTGAAAGAAATTAACGCAGATTAATCACGCTTCTATAGTGCCCTTTGACCCGGTATATCATTTGGGTTGAAACAAAATGGAGGCAGACGAGAAGACGCTGCTCGGCCCCGTGAACGAAGAGATCAAGTTTAAACTCCCAGATGGAACTGTAGATAGGAACACCGTTATCTGCAATCTCTGTAGTAAGGAATTTTCCCATCATCAGAGTTCATCAACCCTTAAATATCACCTCAACGCAAAACGTTTGGTAGCAAGCTCGCAGGTACGAGCTGCCAACGAGCGCCCTGAAGCTGGCGCTAGCAGGCAGCTCTGCTCAAGACACACGTCTACCAGGCCGTTGAGCGAGTGAGATAGGAATTGTATTAATTTTGATCTTAAAATGCAACGAGTGTCTATGTTTAATGGACGATATGTTTTAATAAAAAGAGGCATTGGAAATTTAAAGTCTATTATGTCTATCATTTCATTGAATCGCTCATCTGTCGCACATAATGTATTTGAAATTAAATTATTTTTTTAAATACTTTCTTGTGAGTAAATGTAAGTATGGATTCATTTAGATTAATTAATCACAGAGGCTGTAGTAATTAATTAAGATTATTATTTTAAATAGCTTGACAGCCCTAGTTTACACCACTTTTTCAGGAAAAGGTCCCCACCAGTTCAAATGAGCACATTGCAATTACCATCTATGACCCACTGTCCCTTTACACACTTTGTCAGGAAACGGTCCCCACGGCAGATAAGCACACCGCAGTACCAGCCATGACCACTAGGGGCACACACAAAGTAGTGAAAAGTGGTCTCTTGGGGCCCAATTTTTTTTTCAAAGAAAAAATCACCAGGCATGTCAGCAGGCTGTTTTCTGTTGATATCAATGCTCGTGCCGGTGGGGCCCAGAGATCGGGCCCCACCGGGATAATCAGACCCCGCCGCGTGAGTGAAATCTCAGGTGATGAGCCTCACCGGGATAGAAAAACACACACACACACACACACACACACACACATACACACACACACACACACACACACACACACACACACACACACACACACACATACACACATATAAACAGACAAACACATACAAACACACACCGACTCACACAGGCACACACACACGCATACACACACACACACACACACACACACATATACAAACAGACAAAGACACACAAACACACACAGACACAGAAACACACACACACACATTCAAACACACACACACACACACACACACACACACACACACACACACACACACACACACACACACACACACACACACACATATTGTGGTAACTCGGTATGGTAGAGAGGGCTCACAGTAAAGACCAGGCAGGGAATGAGGGTCCAAAGCCTCAAACGGCGGTTTATTTCACTCGGTTCACACAAGCTCACAAGGTTCATCAAAAAAGGGGGGTCGCTCGAGACGTGGTCCACGTGCTCGCCGTGCGGCTCACTCCACGGAGTCTGGTTCCTCGGTGTCGTCCTCTCTTCCACTCGACTGGCCTCCTTCCGTCGGTCGGTGGCCTCCTTTTAACCCCTGGGTGTCTCCTGCCCAGGTGTTCCTCGTTTTCCCGACCATTCAGCCAAAGTATCCTACTCCGACTCTGTAATCCGCTCGGATACTCAATGCAATTCGCGGCCCGATCTGTTGACTATAAACCATGTAAGCAGTGTTGTAAATAAACTTCCAAAGCTTTTCAAAACCTTATTTGGTGTTTTATTGTTCCTTAAGGTGCAAAGTTAACAATGTACAAAGTAATTAAGGTGCGAAGTCAAACCGGAGAAGTGATTACAGGAAATGATTTTGTTAGAGGACCAATCACAGCCCTTGCCGTCTCCGTTGCGTCGACCAATAGGTCCATGGCGTCGATGGATGTAAGCTACGGAGAGGTTCTCCAACAGGCTCTCAGGCTATGGAGAGGGCTCTCGGTGTCTACTACAGCACTTTAACATGCACACGCATTTCAAAAGGCACCATCCAGGTGTTACTATCACCGTTGCTGTTTGAAAAAAAAAATGAGCTGTGCAAACCCAGCTCACGACACTATTTCAACAACCCCTGTCTTGGAATTCTGAAATGCAAATGCCATAACCAAGTTTGTCGGTGTTGTCATTGCTGCTGATCTACGGGTTGAGAAACAAGCAGTTTTTTTTTAATTTTTCCCCTTTTACTATTAACCGTTACCGTACCGTGACTTAAAAACCGAGGTTACGTACCGAACCGTGACTTTTGTGTACCGTTGCACCCCTAATATATATATATATATATATATATATATATATATATATTATATATTATATATATTATATATATTAGGGATGCACCGAATTTTCGGCCACCGAAAATTTTCGGCCGAAAATGGCCCAAAAGCTCATTTTCGGTTTCGGGCCGAAATACTTTTAGCACCGAAACAACACGGCCGAAACAGAAATTTGTGATGACGCAAACATAAAGCGCGGCCAGCCCACGCTTGTCTGGATGAGCGCTAATATGTTTGCGGTGTGGACGTTTTTCAATGTTTCTGAGAAAGACCCACGTATAATATCACGGCCAAAAGCTCTGTGCGCCTCTGGATGGCCGTAGCGCGGGGAGCTCTCATAGGGATTGGGCTTCACAGGGTTTGTTTACCGGCGTTGTTATGGTTACCAGACTTGCGTGTTCCAACGCAATATTAGGTAGCCTATCTATTAGGTTTGTGTGTGTGTGTGTGTGTGTGCGTGTGTGCGTGCGTGCGTGCGTGCGTGCGTGCGTGCGTGCGTGCGTGCGTGCGTGCGTGAATGAATGGGAGTCAATGTAGGCTGAGTGAGGAACGTCCAACTGAAGTAATTGTCAATAGGCGATAGGGGATGCTAATGTCCCTTTTACAGAAAAATAGTCCTTTACATGTCCACAAAAAACACAAGGACTAAAACAATAGAAGCAGCAGACTTTACAAATCATTAACAGGTGTGCACGTATCTTTAATAACTGAACATGGTCTGCGGCGGCTTGGTTCCCAACAGAACACGAAAAATGTAAATAATAAAATCTGCTTTAAATCAGGTTGTAAATCAGGATTATGACAAAAATGATAGTGAGAGAGAGCGAAAGAGAGAGACTATAACTGCCACAGAGAGGCTGAGTCATCAGTCCTCTCAGTGTGTATGTGTGTGTGTGTGTGTTTTTGTGTGTGTGCGCGTGTGAGTGTCTGTGAGTGTGAGTGCATGTGTGTGTTTTTATGTATGTGTTTGTGTATGTTTGTGTTTGTGTGGGTGTGTGTTTGTATGTGTGTGTGTTGGTGTGTGTGTGTGTTTGTATATGTGTGTGTCAGTGTGTCTCTGTGTGTGTGTCTTTGTGTGTGTCGGTGAGTGTGTTTGCATATGTGTGTGTGTGTTTGTGTGTGTATGTGTGGAGGGGGTTAGTCAATTGAGGCAATTGACTACCCCCCTCTTCAGATCACGGCGCGGGGAGGAGGAAGGAAGGAAGGAAGGAAGGAAGGAAGGAAGGAAGGAAGGAAGGAAGGAAGGAAGGAAGGAAGGAAGCTCTTCCTCCTCCCCCACGCCATATTGTTTTCTACAACCAACTCAGAGACACTGAGGACCCCCACCCCCGTACCCAGACCCCTGGGAGGAAGTCCTCCTGGGTGAAGGAGGACCAGAAGGTGTGGAGGTGTGTCAGTGTGTCTGAGGACCCTCCTCCACCTGGGGACACTCTGTAGAAGGACAGAGAGCCAGCAGGCCGGTCCAGATACACTCCTACTCTGGTGGAGCCAGCGGGGGGGAGAGGGAGGACTGTTCCTCTACCGTTGTACCGGGCGGAGTAACGACCATCGTCACAATAAAGACTCCAGGACTTGTTGTTCAGTCCAAGCCCACTGTCACCACCCCCTCCTTTCCTTGTGATTCCTCTGTGTGTCCCTCCTATACCAACCCCTCCTTCCCACTCTACCTCCCAGTAACAGCGGCCAGTCAGAGCCTCTCTCCCCAACACCTGGTCCCAGTAGTCAAATCTCTCTGGGTGATCCGGATACGACCGTTCCTCTTCAACCCACGTCAACTTCCTGTTGTCCTCAGACAGAGAGAGTCGTCTGTAGGCCGTGTTGGGGTCCAGTGTGAGTTCACAGGCATCTGAGGGAGAACCAGACATGATGAGCTGCTGAACCATTCTTCATCCTCATCATCATCATCATCATCACTAGTACTGTTCTCCTGCGCTATATGTACACATACATATACATATGTACACTGTGGCAACCCCGATCCAACGGAGGAGGTCGAGGCCCGCCAGCGCCGGGGACAGCGCCCTCTCCGCGGACATGTAGTCCGAGGAAGGTATGTGCCGCTCGGCGTGGCGGCGCGGGAGCGTGCATCGAGCGCACCCAGGCAATCACGGACATTGGGAGCACCTGGGGGAGGGAGACATCGGGTTCTTAAGGACCGAGCACGCACCAGTCGGGAGAAAGGCGGCCGAGTTGGAGAGACGCAGTAGGGTGAGATTACCCGGACCCACGCTAACGCTGTCACCCCTCTCCCCAGGACTGAGCAGCCGAAGACGCGAGGGACAGAGACGCCGGACCAGACCCTGTCACGTCTCGTCCTGCTACGCGGTCCAATACCGCCATCTAGTGGCTATGGGACGCTGGTAGGCCTCCTTCTCCCGAACCTGGACGTAATTATCTTTGATGATCGTCCCTACATCAGCCGGGGATTTCCTATCAGCCGGCGCCAGTTCGTCGCTACGTATTCACAGTTACTATCGGTCCTACCAGCATTCTCTAGTATTACAGCAGCCTGTCCCCGTTGTAACTCTCCCCCTCCCTTTCTAGGATTCTCCGGTCGCCGAACCCCTGCCTGCCTGACTACCCGCCTGCCGTCGCTCCTTTGCTTGCCTGTCATCGAACCCCTGCCTGTCTGACTCTCCTTCTGGTTCCTGATCCCTGCCTGTCTGACTCTCCTTCTGGTTCCTGATCCCTGCCTGTCTGACTCTCCTTCTGGTTCCTGATCCTCGCCTGTCTGACTCTCCTTCTGGTTCCTGATCCCTGCCTGTCTGACTCTCCTTCTGGTTCCTGATCCTCGCCTGTCTGACTCTCCTGCCGGTTCGGGTCCCCGCCTGTCTGACGACCCCGCTGGTTCCTGATCCCTGCTTGTCTGACTACTCGCCCGTCTACGGAATAAACCCCTTTTCCTTTATTCCGTCGCCGTCTCCCTGTGTCCAGCATTTGGGTCCCCTCGTCTGCCCTGTGACAGTACGAACTGGCCAAATGGACCCAGCTGACGCAGCGGCTTTCCGCCAGGTCTTGTCCCGTCAGGGGGATCTCCTGACGCAGCACGATCGGACTCTGCAGGAAATCACTTCTAGCCTTCAGGATTTAACAGTTTCGATTCACTCCAGGCGCCCCGTCTCTCCGACACCACCACTCCCAGCACCTTCATCCCGTGAACCGTTCATTCCGGCCCCGGAACGCTACGAGGGGGACCTGGGAACCTGTCGGCCCTTCCTTCTACAGTGCTCCCTGGTTTTCGAGCTTCAGCCCCAGACTTACCCCACCGATAAGTCGCGGATCGCTTACCTGATCGGCTCCCTGCGAGGGGAGGCTCTCGCATGGACGGCGGCCGTATGGGAACGTGGTTCCGCGGCTTCATGCAACTACTCCACCTTCACCGAAGAGATGCGGAGGGTTTTTTATCATCCGGTCCGGGGAAGAGAGGCTTCCTAGCGCCTTCGCCAGGGATCCCGCAGTGTCGCTTCCTTCACGGTGGAGTTCCGCACCCTTGCTGCTGAGAGCGGCTGGAACGAGGAGGCTCTACAGGGTTTTTTTCCTGGGCGCGTTCTCTGATGAGGTGAAGGACCAGTTGAATTCTCGGGAGGAAGAGGTGGGTCTGGATCAGTTGATCGCTCTCTCCATTGGAATGGACAATCGACTACGGGAGTGCGACAGAGAGAGAGGCTCACGTTCGGTACCCACGCCCTCGTTCGAGTCAGTGGCAACGCCTCGGTCCTCTCCTTCGTTCTCCGCTCCATCTCGCCGTGAGCGGGGGCTCTCTCCTGAGCCCATGCAGATCGGAAGTACACATCTTTCCTCTGAGGAGAGGGAACGCCGGATGCGCTCCGGAGCCTGTCTTTACTGTGGTCTGTCAGGCCATCTCCGGTCTGGCTGCCCCGCTCTCTCGGGAAAAGATCGGGCTCGCCAGTAATCCGAGGGATCCTGGCGAGCCGCTCCTGTAACCCCTCGGTGTCCCGTCCCCTCCTGGAGGCCGTTCTCCTGTGGCAGGATCAGACACTACCGCTCTCTATCCTCATGGACTCCGGAGCGGTCCGGTCAGACTGCTTGTTTCGGGGAATCATCGTGAGTCCATCTTGCTTTTAGTTATGACCAGTCCCTTCTCTCCGGTGGTTCTGGGTTACTCCTGGCTCAAGACACACAACCCCCAGATGGATTGGGGAACCGGTCGATTGGTGTCCCGGAGTACACACTGTCTGTTCCATTGTTTGCGGTCCGCCCAGTCATCTCGGGCGCCGGAGCTCGCGTCTGCCGCCGTCCCTCCTGACCTGTCCTCCGTTCCGGAGGAGTACCACGACCTTGGGGAGGTGTTCAGTAAGTCCCGCGCTTTGTCCCTGCCTTCCCACCGTCCTTATGACTGCGCCATCGACCTCTTTTCCGGAGCTCCTCTTCCGGGGAGTCGTCTATTCAATCTCTCCCGCCCCGAGCGGGAGTCCATGGAGGAGTACATCGGGGAGTCCCTCTCCGCTGGGATCATCCGCCCTTCCTCTTCGCCGGTTGGAACGGGGTTCTTCTTTGTGGGGAAGAAGGATGGTTTGCTTCGTCCCTGCATTGACTACCGGGGGTTGAACACTATCACCGTGAAGAACAGGTATCCTTTGCCTCTGATTAGTTCTGCCTTCGTTCCCCTCCACGGAGCCGTGGTTTTTTCAAAGCTCGATCTGCGCAACGCATACAACTTGGTCCGCATCCGGGAGGGGGATGAGTGGAAGACCGCGTTCAACACGCCTTTGGGTCATATTGAATATTTGGTAATGCCTTTCGGACTCACCAACGCCCCCGCTGTCTTCCAGTCTCTGGTAAACGATGTCCTCCGGGACATTGTTGAACCGCTCTGTTATTCGTTTTATATTTGATGACATTCTGGATCATCTCTAGATCTGTGGAGGAGCACCACGGTTCACGTCCGGGCAGGTGCTTCAGGCGGTTTGCTGGAGAATCGTCGTGTACTGTACGTCAAGGCGGAGAAGTGCGACTTCCACGTCTCATCCGTCTCATTCCTGGGCTTACATTCATCGGTCAGGGCCAGATCAGGATGGATCCTTCCAAGGTTTCAGCGGTGGCCGAGTGGACCTCCCCTCCGACCCGCAAGAGGCTGCAGCAGTTCCTGGGCTTTGCAAATTTTTATAGACGGTTCATTCGGGGCTACAGTCAGTCAGGTCGCGGCACCTCTCACAGCGCTGACCTCTACCAAGAGCCCATTCTCATGGATGCCCTGAGGCGGAGGCCGCATTCCGGGGTCTCAGGAGACGCTTCGTTTCCGCTCCCATCCTCGTCCAGCCCGATCCCGCCCTTCAGTTCGTGGTGGAGGCCGACGCTTCGGACACTGGAGTGGGCACGGTCCTCTCCCAGCGCTCTCCCTCCGACCACAAGCTCCACCCCTGTGCCTTTTTCTCCCGCCGGTTGTCCCCGCAGGAGAGGAATTATGATGTCGGCAACCGCAAGCTCTTGGCCGTCAAGCTTGCATTGGAGGAGTGGCGGCATTGGCTGGAGGGCTCGGCCCTTCCTTTTATTGTCTGGACTGACCACCGCAACCTGGCATACATTCAGGCAGCCAGGAGACTGAATTTGCGACAGGCTAGGTGGGCCTTATTCTTCGGCAGATTTGATTTTTCGTTGACCTACCGTCCCGGTTCCCAGAACGGCAAGCCGGATGCCTTGTCCCGCCTTTACTCCCCCGAGGACCTGAGTACTGAGCCCACGACCATCCTGCCTTCCGCTTGTCGGATCGCCACGCTCACCTGGGAGGTTGAGTCTGCGGTGCGCCTTGCACAGGGGGCAGCAGCCGGATCCTGGTTCCGGTCCCCCGAATCGGTTGTTCGTCCCGGACGATGTACGATCCAGAGTGCTGCTCTGGGGCCATTCCTCCAAGCTCACCTGTCACCCAGGAATCACGCGCACCCTGGATTTCATCCGCCGGCGATTCTGGTGGCCTTCCATGGATGTGGACGTCCGTGCTGTCCGTGCTTTTTCCCAAGCTCCCCTCCTCGAGTGAGACGGCGGATCTCCTGGTCAGGCACGTGTTTCGTCTCCATGGCATCCCTGTGGACATCGTTTCCGACAGGGGCCCCCAGTTCACCTCTCAGGTGTGGCGTGCATTCTGTGCGGCTTTAGGGGCCACGCCCAGCCTGTCCTCCGGGTTCTACCCCCAGTCCAATTGACAATCGGAGCGGGCCAACAAGGAGATGGAGGCCGCGCTCCGTTGTGTCTCCCATGCCAACCCCTCCTTCTGGACCTCTCAGCTTCCCTGGGTCGAGTATGCCCACAACACGCTGGTCAACGCATCCACCAGCTTGTCCCCGTTTATGGCCTCGCTGGGTTACCAACCGCCCTTGTTTCCCGAGTTGGAGGAGGAGATCTCTGTCCCATATGTCCAGGCTCATATGCACAGGTGTCGGCGCACTTGGAAGCGCACACAAACCGCACTGCTCCACGCATCCTCCCGCTCCCAACTGCAGGCCAATAGGCGCCGTCTGCCTGCCTTCCAGTACACTCCCGGACAGTCGACAGTCGGATTCGGGCGAAGGATCTTCCCTTGAAGGGGATCTCCCCTAAGGTCTCTCCCCGGTTCATCGGCCCTTTCGAAGTGGAGTCTGTCATCAACCCCTGTGCCGTTCGTCTCCGACTCCCTCCATCTCTTCCGTGTCCATCCGACCTTCCATCATGTCTCCCAGCTCAAGCCTGTCTCCACCAGCCCGTTGTCTCCTCCCGCTCCGCCTCCACCTCCGCCCAGGGTCATCGACAACCATCCGGCGTGGACAGTCTGCCGCCTCCTGGAGGTACGTCGCCGCGGCCGGGGCCACCAGTATCTTGTCGACTGGGAAGGGGTACGGGTCCGAGGAGTGCTCCTGGGTTCCCCAGAGGAGTATCCTGGATGCCTTGCTGGTTCGGGATTTCCATCGGGACCATCTGTCGGCTGTGGGTCGTCCGCCGGCTGTGGGTCGTCTGCCCGGAGGCGTCCCTAGAGGGGGGGGGGGGGTACTGTCACGCCTCGTCCTGCTACGCCGTCCAATACCGCCATCTAGTGGCTATGGGACGCTGGTGGGCCTCCTTCTCCCGCACCTGGACGTAATTATCTTTGATGATCGTCCCTACATCAGCCGGCGCCAGTTCGTCGCTACGTCTTCACAGTTAGTATCGGTCCTACCAGCATTCTCTAGTATTACAGCAGCCTGTCCCTGTTGTAACTCTCCCCCTCCCTTTCTAGGATTCTCCGGTCGCCGAACCCCTGCCTGCCTGACTACCCGCCTGCCGTCGCTCCTTTGCTTGCCTGTCATCGAACCCCTGCCTGTCTGACTCTCCTTCTAGTTCCTGATCCCTGCCTGTCTGACTCTCCTTCTGGTTCCTGATCCTCGCCTGTCTGACTCTCCTGCCGGTTCCTGATCCCTGCCTGTCTGACTTTCCTTCTGGTTCCTGTTCCTCGCCTGTCTGACTCTCCTGCCGGTTCCTGATCCCCGCCTGTCTGACTACCCAGCTGGTTCCTGATTCCTGCTTGTCTGACTACTCGCCCGTCTACGGAATAAACCCATTTTCCTTTATTCCGTCTCCGTCTCGCTGTGTCCAGCATTTGGGTCCCCTCGTCTGCCCCGTGACAGACCCGGAGCGATTCCCTTTTTTCCCCATACCAGGAAGAACCTGATTTAACTTTTAAGTTGCCGTTTTTGCACCTGTGGTAAACAAAATAAAAAACCTGTTGACCCACAACCCTGTTTGGTGCGTCTCCTTCGCGAATCCCAGCCGCTGACGGTCGGGGTTGTTACAACACATACATAGATACACACACCTCAACAATAACGAAATGAAAACATCAACAACAATATTATGAATATATCAACAACAATATTATGAATATATCAACAACAATGTTATGAATACATCAATAACAATGTTATGAATACATCAACAACAATGTTATAAATACATCAACAACATTATGAATATATCAACAACAAACATCTCTCCTTGGATCCAGGCTGCTCTTCTTCTTTTTATTCTCTTTCAGACTCTTTTTATGATCGCTCTCTCGTCTTCTTCAGCCCCCTCCCCATCAGCCCCCTCTCCCTCAGCCCCTACATCCCCCCTCAGCCCCATCCCCCCCCCCCCTCCCCCCCTCAGGACCCTTCATCCCCCTCCCCCTCGCCCCCCCCTCACCGGCCCTCAGCCCAGTCACCCCCTTCCCCTTCCCATCACCCCTAGTCCTCACCCTCAGCCCCACCTCAGCCCCGTCTGCCCCCCTCAATGTAACAATGTAATACCTGCTGGGTTTTATACAAGCAGGTTTAACTGTGATGGTCAACAGTATTAATATACGTAAGATACATGATGTCAGCCATCATCTTCATTCCCAGTAGTGTGGAGGGACTTTCCATCTCAATAGTGAGTGTGTGATGTGATGAATCAAACAGACACTTACACTTCTTTAGAGCTGGTTTCAGCCTCTACACTCCACCGTGCTCCACACTGGGGGGGAAACAAAGTGAGAGCAGCATGTTGAAACATTCACCTTCATCATCTGCCGTCTCATCACGTTCTACACAACATGAGTGACAGCTGCCTCTTCAAACCACTTCATCTAGCAGCGGCTTGAATCCTTGTAGGAGACTTTGTCCCTGAGTGGGGAGCTGTCCTCTCCATACCTGAGAGTGTCCAGTCTCCAGCGTGGATCCTCCAGTCCAGCAGAGAGCAGCGCAGCTCCAGAGTCTCCTGGGTGATTGTAGCTCTGGTCCAGCTCTCTCAGATGGGAGGGGTTGGAGCTCAGAGCTGAGGCCAGAGAAGAACAGCCTTCCTGTGTGACCAGGCAGCCAGACAAGCTACACACACACACACACACACACACACACACACACACACACACACACACACACACACACACACACACACACACACACACACACACACGACACGTGTAAAATCCAGTGTTTTTCCAGTCTGCCAACCAGTTTGTGAACGTCCTACTCCAAACAAACACAAGTGGCGTTGCCTTGGTTACGTAGAAGGTCCTTTTATAAAGCACTTCCTGGTCCATTGAAGGGACCATATTTGTGGATAAAGAATTAGCAATTAAGATAATGAGTACTGGATATAAGGGGTATGAACGGTTACAGAAAATTGTAAACGTTTACTTGACCCCTACTTTTTCGTGTACACGGTTAAGCGTTTCTTTATTAATTAATGATGCTTTAATTTTTCTTTTGAAGTGGACCACAGTCGCGCTATAGGGGGATTTTTTGTTTATAACATGGCGGATGTGCGAGCAGAATGATCGCAAAAAAGAACATTTGTTTGACCAGTTGGAACCATGGAACACAATCTCTGTTGTGTTTCATTTGCAGTTGCGGTGTTAATTAGGAAGGTATCAGCTTACTGTTACATTAAACTGTAATCAGAAAATGTGGTTATATGCTATAGACCCTATAGTATCTGTGGTATAAAGGCTAAGGCTAATATTGAATTCTAAATATGTAAACTTTATGTTGAAAGTATAGACCGTCGCGATCCCCATTGAAACAATGGGGCGGAGATTATTATTTTTCTTTTACGTTTTTTTGTTTACTTATTTTTCTTAAATAGTTATGATTTACCAACCAGTTACACGTGTACCCGTGCACACCCCTACTAGATATATTAAGCTTTAGAGTACGTTTTGAGTGACGATTGCAAGTTTCAAATAGTTTTATATTTTTCCAGAGACCATCCAAAATGTTTCTGTTGAGGCTTTCAGGGGGTCTCAGGTGTCCAACTAGGGTTAAGACCCTCCAAAGACCCCCTGTACTTCACCCTGATCTAAACTATCACCGCCCCGTATACGGGGGACAGTGGGGGGGGCAATATCATTATATTTTGAGCTCATTTTTATATTTAGAATTGAATTGATAGAATTGAAAGGTTGCGGGCATATGGATGTAATTAGAATATCCACCTGAACAAAAGGTGTTACATCTCCAATGATACAAAATCATGGATGTGGTCATCATAGGTACTGAGTTATAAGCTGATTTATAAAACTGTCCTCTGATGTGGAACTTGTGGTGTAACTGTTTGACCATTGGGTAAAACAGACCTGAGAGTTTCACGTTGTACAGGTGTGGACTCTGCAGTCCAGCAGAGAGCAGCTTCACTCCTGAATCCTGCAGATCATTGGTACTCAGGTCCAGCTCTCTCAGACTAGAGGAGTTGGAGCTGAGAACTGAGGCCAGAGCTTCACAGCATCTCTCTGACAGATGACAGCCCTTCAGCCTTCACACAAACAATAAAAAACAACATGTTAGGAACAGTGATACATTTCTTATTTGAAATTTGTCATAAGACGTGTTTTATTAGTTTAACTAAATTTTAATACAGTAGATCTTTAAAATATGACTTACTTAGAGGTCTGATAACTAAAGATTTAAAATCACTCCTGAAAATGTCCATAAAAAGAGGCAGTTCTGACTTCCGGTATGCTAATGAGACGATAGGTAGCAAACGAGAGGCGCTCGCTGCCAATTGAGCAAAAAAAAAGAAAAAAAAAATCTAAAGCTACAACTCCAAACTTGAATAATATTAGGTTATGAGTTACTTCCTCAAAGTGGAAAGGTAAAACATGAAAAAGAGGTAGGCTAGCAATGCCGACCACACTAGCTGTGTGTCTGAGTACAGGCTAGCTTACAGGCTGGTCTGGACATGCATACAGGGGAAAATGGATAAGGCCCAGCACAGAACGGACCTCTGGGTTCGTTTTTGCTGTCGCTTCTTGGAATTGACAACATGGAAAGCAAATGGAGATGAAGCAGGAGATGGAAGCCTCTGAGAGGAAACAAAGAGAAAATTTGAAACCGTGGACGTTTACATATGGGCACAATAGAAAGAAATTGAGATCCTAGAAGAAGGTACAGTTGAGGTGGAGAAGTGGACTTCAGAGGTAAAGGACATTCTCACTACCCTACTCGAACAACAAAGTAGGCTACAAGAGAAATTAACCGACTTGGAAGGGAGGTCAAGGAGAAGCAATATTCAAATCTGGGGGCTGAAAGAAGGGGTTGAGGAAGACTCGGTTGCTGATTACGTGGATAAAGGAGCTGGGAATGTCAGAGGATATTGAATTGGATAATCAAAGGGCACACAGAGCATTAACACCGAAACCAGTCGCGCTACGACTTGCGCTAGGACCATGGGTCCTTCCCCCTCCAAACAGAAACAGGTGGGCGGTGCACCGAGCGCAATTAGGCACTGTTGTAGTTGGAGGATTTCTTACTTTGAGCCAG
>OLKM01005625.1:0-16550 GCA_900291075.1 Melanogrammus aeglefinus | reverse complement strand
ACTTAGTTACACATCCTTTTCTTGAATGGTATGTCAACAGTTTCACTGTGTAGTTCCTCAGTGCGGAGAATGACATTTTTGTTCTGAATGAGAGCAGATGATTCTGGGCTCATTAAGACGACTGTCAACTGCAAATCGCAAGGCATTCCGTGAAGTGATACTGTAGGACAGTGACGCAACGAGAGCTTGCTTTTTAATTGAGTCATGTGTGAGAAAGCCTTGATATCACATGTGTCCTGTAGTCCACATTTTTAAGTTCATTCAGGATGCTTAATATCACTGAGATAGCAGACATCACCCTTTGAATTGTCATTCCAGCATTCGCTTCAAGTGTTTCGGCTTTTTTTTCTACTTGCTGCCTGGGGAGGAAGGCTGTGATTTCCTCTCTGTAGATCAGGAAACACATCGACCGCGTTTGCCTTTTGGATCAGCCACCGTGACTCCGTTGTGACAAAAGCGGTCATGGTGCTCAGCAGACATGTCTTGAAACGCAGCATGCCGGAATAAGCGGTGGTGGAGCTTGTGTGGAGCGCGATAAATTAATGTCGCCATCACGCTGTCATTTGTTGCTTGAGCTCTTACCGCAGTAGTTTTGCGCACAATATCATCTGCATGCACAATGCAGTGTAGGGATATTATTTCAAGTGCAACAGCGGACCAACGTGCAGCCAAACCATTAACTTTTCCCTTCATGGATGGAGCCCTATCCATTACAAGCATGCACACACGTCTCATATCAAGGTCATTGTCTTCAAAAAAAGTTGAATTCTTCTCAAAGAGTACCTTGCTTGTTGCGTGTCCTTTTAATGGCAGTAAGCTGAGCAGTTCTTCTCTGAAGCATTTGCCGTCATTTGCCGAAGTATATGCACAGTTGGGCGGTATCAGTCTTATCTGTGGACTCATCTACTGCTATAGACATGACATCAGCTTTCTTCAGGTCGTCTCTTAAAAGCATTTCGAAACATAGTCTAGGCCCAAGAAGTTGAACCCGAGCGAATATCTTGAGGTGTCCTGGACGGTACGTTTTTTAATGCAGAGGTCGGACGCTTGTCTTTACTTGTCTCATTTATAAATCATTCACGACGGCCCTAGCATGCACTCTTTCCACGGTCTGTCAGTCTGAAATGGCCATTTCTTTGTTTACCAAGATCCATGACACACAAGGGAAGCAGCTGCCACTCTTTCTTGGGCCGTGCATGTCCGCATCATAGTTGTAGGAGCCATATTAAATGTGCCTTTATTCGTGTTAATGTGACCCCGTGCCACTCAGGGGCTGGTGGTGCGAGTGGGACTCGGTCAGCAGAGTGAGGCATTTAACCTGATTGAACCTGATCACAATGGCTGGTTGTTGATGGCGAAGCAAACAAGTTTTCTCGATTGTGCCGAGTTAATGTGCCCGTCTGTTAGTGTATCTTACTTTGGTGGGAATTCGGTTTTATTGTTTGGTTACATGTATTTTGAGTTAAGTAATTGTGGCGGCTGTGTGATTGGAAGGAAAATAAACCAGCAAGATTAAACTGAACTCTCTTCGTTTTTGCCGGTTAATTGGAGCGCGCTGGCGCACGTCGGAAACTATAACGAATCAACAACCAGTTACTACTAAGTTCTGGGCTTAGTCAAGTACATTTAGGTCGAAATAAACTGCTTCGATTTGTTAGAACTTCACAAGAGGACCGGCCGATTGTTACATTTGTGCGATTCACGTCTTCTTTGTGGAAATACCACGGATGTTGAGGTGGGCAAATGTTTGAGTTGCGATCGCCTAACGGAGCTGGAAGGCCTACGCGAGTGAGCTACGGGGCCAGCCCCAGCATTCATCTCAACCGGGACATTCATTCATTCATAGCCGGCCAACGCTCGATTGGCGTATGTTTGGATCAGCGCTGATGTTATGAATGGCCATGGTAATTTGCGTGCACACATTCGCGTAACCCCCAATGCATTGGAGCAGACTCGCAACCGACTAAAAATAACTTTCTCGTCGAGACGTGAGTTGTTTGCCCAACACAAAAACTATTTTTGCGGACTAATAAAGCCACACTGACTTTGTTCGTCATTATGCTGAAGATGGGAACAGGCCAACGGGCCTTTGAGACTGAACTTTGCGGGTGCAGAGGTAAAATCTTTGTAGCGAATAAAGCGTTGTGGTGTAAATTAAACACTTAAGCTTTGCTGGATAAAATAAAGGCATTTTAAAAAGGAAAGAAAGCCTAACTTTGGTTTTAAAACGTGTCTAAAGTAAACTATTCTAAAATCAATGGGTGATAAAGAACATGGTTGAATAAAAGGTTGAATGAGGTGAACTGTTTTTAATGAGTTTGTGACTTAACACAAGACAAGCAGGTGCATTGATCTTTATTGGCGTTTATTGCCTGCTGAGGAAGTCAAGCAATCATGCAAATATCGGTTACCAAGCCTAAAATGTTGATGTAAAGGAGTTTCTTGTGGTACATATCAATAGTTGTCTGACACTGCTGCTTGTCAAGCTACTTAAAGTGTAGTGATGAGGTGATGATATGAGTTAATGATAAATTTGCTGGGTCAAACAAATCTCAAAACGTCCAAAGTGAAAATGAAAATTGACCAACAGAACACACACGGTTGTTGACACACTTTTACAGGAACATGAAAGGATGACCTCAAACTGCTGATGACAATGTGGCAAATGAAATGAAGCTGCTGTTTGGAACAAGGAAAGAGGATTCAGATTCGACCTCAAGACAGCATGTTCAATATGGCAGTCAAGGGCACCATGGCCTCAAACAGAGCGTCAAGTAGCAGAGCCTCCACTTCATCACAGAATGCAGGGCAGAGGCGGAAACAGGCCGCCACGCTTGGGGCCCGAGGCTGCTGCTTTTAAAGGCCTAAAACATGCTCTTGGAGGAGCAGGAACTTCTCTGAGGAGAAAGGGAGAAGCTTGAGTCTGGACACTGAGATAGCTGTCCACTTCTGCTAGCTAGCATTCGCTACAGATGGGAGCGCATCCATTCAAAGGCAATCTGATGGAATGCGCTTCCTACTTCAGAAAAAGGGGCTTGATTAGCTCACCTCTCTCAATCTCACAGGCCTCAATATATTGTGGCTCCACGCCGCACAGCAGCATGAATCTTTACCACACAATGCAATGCCTTTCACCATCGGTTAATGCCAACTTAGCATCCAAATTTGGGGAAAACAGTTGCCGCTTCAGCAGCTTTGTCCACACATTTTGCCATCACAACCACAGCCCAGACTTCAGTCATGCTCTCAAAATGCCTCACTTGCAATCAATGCCAACATCAGTCAAAGCTTTCAATCCCACTCTAGGCCAACAAGGTGCAGCAACCCCGCGCAAGACCAAAATCAGACAGCAGGTCTTACAATCTGCCTGCAACACAGAATGACATAATGGCTCTCTTGTTCCAAATGCAAACATCACTGCCGCGCAGAGAATTCCAAACTTATGATGGGACCCTTTGCAGTTTCACACATTTATGAGGGCATTTGAGCACGTGCGTGGAAACAAAGACTGGCTGCTAAAGGAGTACTGTTTGTACTATCTCGAACAATTCACTAGGGGCAGCCTATGAGATGTTTACGCAGCTGCCTTCCACATGATGCAGACAAAGATTTACTGTTCGCTAAAAGGTACTAAAGGGTAGCACTTTGGAAGATGAGTTCAAATAACCAGCGGCCTACATGGGAAAAGGTCACCGGATGGGCCAAGCATTCAAAGCTGAAGACACCAAAGCTCAAAAGCTATGGCTTTTCCTCTGTGAGGTGTTTCCAACGCTATGGAAGATCTTCGACATTACTTGGAGGAACTAACATGCCAGCGAACCATGAAGATTCTTAGTCAGAAGCTGTCCATATGAAACTAAGGACACTTGGAGTAGCAAAGGCATGTGACTACTGCGAGAAAATCTGTGTCAAAGGGCACGATTCTCAGAACCTATGTTATAGTTCATTTGATGCGCCAGGTCATGAATCATTTTCAGATCCAGTCTTTTTGATATACAGGACACGTTTCACCTGTGCCTCAAAGGAGCTACAAAAGTGGCAAGATACAGGTGACGCCCACACTGAAAAAAAAACAGCTTTGCAACACAGGTTAGTCATTAGGATGGATATAAAGCAGGACCACACCAAGAATTATGGATGGAAATGCAGCAGACCATGATTGTGGACCAGATGGGAAAAGGCTCTCAGCAAAGTAAACCACCTTCCACTACAAAACTACTTCTGTCTCTGCCAGTATTCTGCTGTCTGGTGTGTCATGTTTCTGGATCAATGTTTTAAACTGGGGAAAAAAACACACAGGGAGAAAACTGTACTATCTCTAACAAGAGACAAGGTTCTGTGTTTCAGTTGTTTGTGCACAGGACCACTTGAGCATGAATTGCGACACACTTGTCAAACAAGTGCACCCTAACGCACCCCAGTGTTTTGCACATTGAAGAGAAAGAAAGCGTTTCTTCAAAGGATGAGGACAGTGAGCGGTCAAAAACATCTGAGAGCTGCACAACATCCTCCGCTTGTGGTCTTACATAGGCACTGCCACGGTATTCTTCCCATTTTGCCTGTTAAGGTGAAGTGCGCAAAGGGAAACAGGTAGTGCTTAATTTGTAAATCATAAGGTGCCGGAACGCAAAGTACATAAACAGCTCAGGATCAGCCGAGACGGGCAACAGGTCCCTCGGGAACGTTATACACAACAACGTGCTGAAATACACAACATGCCAATGCCCACTTGCACGCCGTTGGGACTTACAGACTCAATTTCAAATTATATCCATGGTAATACCAATGTTATTGACGATATTTTCAATTTATTTAGCCTATACTCTGCACAGCACAGGCAAATGCCCACATCACCACAGGTGGGACTTACAGTATCTACAGTGAGCAAATTAATTTCTCAACAGGTTCAAAAACAAAAAGCCTTTTATAAAATCACACAAACTAATTTACCATATTATTTGCATTAATTCAAAGATTGAGCACGGCGGCCTAATTTTCAATATATATAAAGTATCTCACTATTTAGTCGTCCAACACTCCCACATCACGAGCTTGTCCGGATTCTCTCCTCCTCTCTTTTTCGGGCTTGGCTGCGCTGTCTGTGGCAGTTCTGTGTCATTTTTGCCACCCACGACCTCACGTACGGGACTGGATTGAATTTAGCGAGGGGGGGTCCAACAAGATTTAGGAAGAGTAAAGATGATATGGTGGATGTGAGCAGTGAGGCACGGTTGGCAGTGCAACTCAAGTTCATTTGAGAAAATCTGCGCTCACATTCAGCACTTGCAATGGGGATGCTGTTGACAGCAACAAGTAACTCCATCAGCTCATCGGGGTGTCTTTTTCCTATCTGATCTCTGTACTTCTGTAGGCCCGTATGACTGCGCGCGGGTTGTCAATGTTGAAGTGCTGACACAGTGACCTCAGTCTCTCCATACAGCGCACCTGGTCCCTCGGGCCAAGTACTGTGCACGTAAAGCACCTTCAACTCCTCAATGAAACTTGTATCATATCCAGTTTTATCTGCATCCGGCTCCTCGAGATAGCACATGCGATCTCCAAGTTCATTCTTGCCACGTTAGGGAAAAACTGCTTGGCGGTTCGAGTGTTTTGTCGTTGATTTTTATCCTCATTCAGCGTGATGCCATGGAAAAGAGTTTTTCCCCAAATTCCCTTTTGGCTTCAGTTTCAGTGTAGCGCCCTGGCGATCCGACATGGCCTCACAGTGCCCTGATCTCTCCGACAAATATGTCTCGTCTGGTGCTGAAGATGATGTAATGTCTCGTTTTTGAAGCCTCGACTGAGAGCTCGGATAATTCCTTGCAATGATCGCACAATTATGCAAAGTTGTTAACAAATGTATGCGATTGATATGCGCATAGCAATCCACTGTATGTTGCTTTGTGACACTATCACGGGAAGGGATCTTCTGATGGCAGGTTTCTGAAATGCTTGTAAATGCTGCTGGAATATTCTCCACACTGCTTTCAACGGTTCTAACACTCGATGCCACCCATCTAGGTCTAAATACGAGCTCTCAGCAGGACTCTCTCAGCTCCATTAGGTTTCGTTTTAGAAATGTGCCTATACACTGCGTATAACTTGTCCATCAATATTTTAAAGTGATTTTATGGGCGCCCATCTCTTCATTACGTCTGCGACGCACAGGTTCAAGCTGTGGGCATGAGCAGTGCCACACAGTAATTGTTAGGGAAAATGGCCTGAGGCCGACTTTGCGCCACTCCGCTTTTACGCCCCTAACATAAACAGGAAGCGCACCATCACAAGTTACTCCAAATGAGGGTTTTAGAGAGAAATGCAGGCGCGCTCCAGCGCGGACGACATCAGTTTTGGACAATACCATGAGCAGTTAGATCATCTAGCTCTATGAGTTCAGTAAAAATGTTTGTAGGCTTGTCGATATCAGGCAACTGAGCTCTAAGGTATATTATTAAGCAGCTCTTTTTGCTTAAACTGGTTGACTCATCCAGCATTAAACTGAGTTTGGGGGTGCACTGTACTATTTTTTTCAAACAGTTTTCTTTTCATTCTTGAGAAATATGTTTCTGTATGTTTACACACGCAACATTGGAATGTAAAATCCTCCCCATATCGAGTCCATTTAATTCTTGGGAATCAATCTCATGTTCGAACCCATATGCGGGACGGTGGCGTTTAGCCTCCATGAAACCCACTCTTTTGCGAGTTTCATCCCCCCCGTCTTCTCTGCCCCCCAAAGTCCCCACCGCCTTACACGTTGTACAGCCAAAACCTGTATTTTTCATAAGAAGCCAAGGGTAGTAGCTCTGCTTAACTTTGAACTGAGTAGCTGTCCAAACTGTGCATCCCATCCCGGACGTCCCATCTCCGCTCAGTGCGCTCCCCTCTCCTTCCGAATCTTCCTCCTGTGAACCAGCTGATGTCACGGCGGCGGTTCCCGCCTCTTGCTCCGGCTGTTGTACCGGGCTAGCTGATGCCAGGGTACCCGCATGTTGCTCCGGCTGTTGGTGGTCCACCTGGCTGACTGCTAGCGCTGTTAGCTGGCTCCTTGCTCCGGCTGGCGGTGAACCTGACCAGCCTGCTGCAACGGTGGCCAGCCTCCTGCCCCGGCTTGGCTTAGCTGTGGGTGAACCCGGCTAGCGGCGCTAGGCCTCCTGCTGCAGCCGGTTTTTTACCTTCAACGTGACCGCTGCAGGCTGCCCTGGTCGCCGGCTTTTCTGACTCGTTTTGAGTCATGCAACTCTTCTTTTTTCTTGAAAAAGGACAGTAAATTCAACTGTGTCTTTGACATGTTTGCGAAATGCCTAACGTTTTTTTCTCTCTTCCTTCTCCTGAGATGCGTCGAATTTCAAATGTTTATTTTTTTTCTGTAATAGTGTCGGGGGCGTGGCTTGTTGATTTCAAATGACGTTAAATCTTAAACATATCATTTTTGGGATTTGTTCTGTAAATGAATACATGCATATTATTATTTTATTTAAATTTTTTTAATCATTTTAAACATTTTTTTATGTTTTCTTTTTTTTTTTCTTTTTTTTATGGGAGGTGCCGGATCTGCCGAAATAGGTACCGGAACACAGGGAGGCCAAAATGAAGAGGAACCGGATCTTGTTCCGGCAGGATCCGGCTCAAATTAACCCTTGGAAACAGGGTTATTGAAACCTACGCTTTTCTGGACCCAGGGAGTACAGGAACTTTCTGCACCAGGAAGCTTGTTGACAGGTAGAACATGGAAGGACGCAAATTCAAAATTCATATCCACACCTTGGGCCATAACAACTCAATAGAAAGTTCTATCGTTGACAGTCTGGAGATTTCCGGATTGTCTGGTGAGAGCTTCTATCCACTTCCCAAAGTGTTTACCCAGAAAGAAATGCCCGTCTCTACAGCCAACATAATCAGTGAAAGGGAGTTGAGAAAATGGCATTATTTAGACAACGTAAACATTCAACACATAAACACTGACGTGGATCTGTTAATTGGCACAAACCCCTCCAAGTTGATGGAGCCTTGGGAGGCCATAAACAGTCGTGAAGGTGAAGATGGACCCTACGCGATCAGAACCCTACTGGGGTGGGTAATAAATGGCCCGTTACGGGGAAGTGACAACTGTGGAAGTGATCACCCTTCATTTTATGCAATTAGAACCATATTGAAGAACTGTTAATTAGCCAATATAACTATGACTTCAATGACCGAGCTTCTGCAGAACAGGAAGAAATGTCAAGAGAAGAAAAGAAGTTTATGGAGATAATGGAAAGCTCAGCTCAGCTCCAGAACGGACACTACACATTTCAATTGCCTTTCAACAAGAAAGATGTTTTGATGCCGAACAACCTCAGGGTTGCCGTGCAACGTGTCCGTGGTCTGAGAAGAAGACTTCAGAAAGACGTAAGCTTTCATGAGGAGTAAAAAAAATTTCTTGCTGATGTCATTAGCAATGGCTACGCCGAAGAAGTGCCGCAGCATCAGTTAGGAGCACCAACAGGGAAGGTGTGGTATATCCCGCACCATGGTGTGTACCATCCACGGAAGGGAAAGTTACGAGTGGTGTTTGACTGGGAGTACAAAGGGATCTCTCTCAACAGTCAGCTCTTGCAAGGGCCGAACCTCACCAGCTCGTTAGTTGGAGTTCTTATGAGATTCAGACAGGAACAAGTGGCCTATTCTCTCGACACAGACTCGTGCATCAACGCATTGCGTAGATTCATCTGTCGAAGAGGACAAGTCTCGCACTTAAGATCCGACAATGGCACCAACTTTGTCAGTGCAGAAAGAGAGCTGCGAGAAGCCTTAGCCTCTTTGGATCATGACCGCATTGAAAGAGCCTTGTCCAAGAGAGGAATCAAGTGGAGCTTTAACCCTCCAGCTGGGTCGTATCACGGTGGCGCTTGGGAGCGCATGATCCGAATGATCAGGAAGATTTTGTGCTCGGTGCTCCATCAGCAAACCCTGGATGACGAAGGGTTCCATACTGTGCTCTGTGAGGCTGAAGCTATGCTCAACAATCGCCCCATCACAAGAATATCTGAGGACCCTAACGACCTTTAGGCATTGACGCCAAACCATCTGCTGCTACTCAAAGGAAAACCAGTTCTCCCACCGGGACTGTTCGACAAAAGGGATGTTTATGCAAGGAGAAGATGGAAACAAACCCAGTACATCTCGGATCTCTTTTGGAAGAGGTGGATCCGTGAGTACCTCCCGCTTTTACAGGGCGCGTCAAAAATGGAACCAGGGAGAAGAGGGAGTTTTGTTTCCTGGAGACCTAGTCATGGTTGCAGACTCCACAGCACCGTGAGTCATGGATGCTAGGAAGAGTTCTGGAAACCTTCCCTGATAAAAGAGGTCTAGTACGTGTGGTTAGTTTAAAAACCAAAACAAAATATCATTGAACGACCCATAACCCAAAATATGCTTGCTTAATGAAGGCTAAGGAATAATTGGTTCCCATTTAAAAATTAGCTTTATATACACATATATATATATATTATATATATATATATATATATATATATATATATATATACACATATATATATATATATATATATATATATATATATATATATATTATATATATATATATATATTTTTTTTTTTTTTGGTATTCATGGCTCATTTAAAATTGTTGGTGTAATTGCTCTGGCAGATGCAATTAGGGGCTGGTGTGTAGGAGCCATATTAAATGTGCTTTATTTTCGTGTAATTTTACCCCGTGCCACTAGGGGGCTGTTTGGTTCAGTTGACCTCGGGTCAGCCGAGTGAGGCATTTAACCTGATTGAACCTGATCACAGGGGTTGTTGATGGGGAAGCAAACAGTTTTTTTGATTGTGCCCGTGTGCCCGTGTGCCTGTGTCCCCGTGTGTTAATGTATCTTACTTTGGTGAGGAATTCGGTTTTATTGTTTTGTTACATGTATTTGCAGTTAAAATTATTGCGGCTGTGTGTTATTGGAAGGAAAATAAACCAGCAAAATAAACTGAACTCTCTTCGTTTGTGCTGGGCGCACGTCGGAAACTATAACAGAATCAACAACCAGTACTACTAAGTTTAGGGCTTAGTCAGTACAATAGTAGCACAGCTCCTGTTGTAAGATGTCAGCAAACTTTGCATCTTTGCATCCCTCTCCTGAGATCCCTCGGGAAAGCTTGTGCGGAAAGTCGGGTTTTTATCAATGTGGTGTCTCCGTACATTGTAATCTTTAAGTACCGCAACACACTCTTTACAAATTAAACACATCGGTTTGGCGTTTGGATTCGGCGGCAAAATGAATAAATACTTGTCAGTCCAGGTTGGGTTGAACCCACGGTTTTTAGTGTCCACTTGGCATTTTTGAGTTGACAAAGACATGTTAGATCAGATTAGACGACTTGCCTTCAATCACTTTCTTGACAGACCATGGACATATGAAACACAAACCATATGAATAGGCCTGCTGAAGACCAAACAATTCTTTTGGACAGGTTAGAAAACTGGGTGGGGCTTTCAGGCACAGTCTTAAATTGGTTCAGGTCCTACCTACAAAATAGGAACTACTTTGTTTCCATTGGCGACTTTGTATAAGAATCAACCAACGTGACATGTGGAGTGCCACAAGGTTCGACCTTAGGACCCCTCTTTATTCAACATCTACATGCTCCCACTAAGGCAAATCATGCAAAATAACAATATTGACCATCATTGCTATGCTGATGACACGGAAATCTATGTATCGCTATCACCAAATGACTATCGGCCCATAGATGTGCTGTACCTATACATTGAGCAAGTGAAAGACTGGATGTGCCGAAATTTCCTTCAACTAAATGAGGACAAAACCGAGATAATTGAATTTGGTGCTAAAAGGGAAAGGCTTAAAGTAACCCAACACCTTCACTCTCTGTCCCTGAAAACCTCAATCAAAGCCAGAAATCTAGGGGTTATCATGGATTCAGATTTACATTTCGACAGTAACATCAAATCAGTTACAAAATCTGCATATTATCACCTTAAAAATGTAGCAAGACTTAGAGGGCTCATGTCCACCGAAGACTTACAAAAACTTGTACATGCCTTTATCACTAGTAAGCTTGATTACTGCAATAGTCTTCTTACAGGTTTCCCAAAAACAAACTCTAGGGAAGCTTCAGCTTGTTCAGAATGCTGCTGCTAAAGTTCTAACAAAGACCAAAAGATTTGAACATATTAGACCAATTCTTAAATCGTTACATTGGCTTCCTTTAGGTCAGAGAATTGATTTTAAAATCATGTTGCTAACCTATAAATCCTTACATGGTTTAGGCCACCATATAATCCCATAATCACCTGCGTGCAGAGATTGCATTCTTTACCATTTCCAGTCCCAAATCTGTTGGAGTGTGGATGTTTGGTCAAGATGTGGTCGCTGCACTATATCCAAATGGTCTGACCGCATGGGTTGCGTATGAAAGTCGTTAATCAATGCAAATGGTGCAAGTATAACAAGTTTAATGCATATTGCACCTTCCTACTGGTAATGGAAACCTGTTAAATTGCTGAACTTCTAGGCCTTGTTATAGCGCCACCTAGGTGTTATTCTGGCCCAGTTTTTGATCCCTATTCTCATTTTAAGAGTTCTACAAGCCTGCCAATTTTCATAGAATTTGGAGCCAAGAGTCAGGTTAAAATATTAATACTTATGAAACAATAGGGTTCCTATGTTAGGACCCCTAGAAATAAATATAGTTGCAAACAATTATCACATTATTGATGTCATGCTATGTCTTACTGAATGGTTGGTTGACATTGGAATTGAACCAGCAACCCCATGGTAATGAGTCTGATGCATGTCACTACACCACATTGACATGTAGATTGCCAAGGGCAGAATAGAGTATAGTTTGAGAAATAGAATATACGTGAAGATATGGTGAGCTTGGTCGGTATGGTATTAAGTAGGGATGCACCGAAATGAAAATTCTTGGCTGAAACCGAAAACCGAAAATGAGGAAACCAAGGCCGAAAAGCGAAACACCAAAATATTTTTTTATGCCAATTATTAGTACTGTTTATGGTTGCCGCGGTATGCGGTATTACCGGTGTTGAGGCCAACACGAGTTATTTTTTATTATTTTTTTCCAGTCATAAAAACAAATTCCGGTCTTGTGTGGAACGCGCAAGACCGGTAACCATAGCAACGCCGGTAAACAAACCTCGCGAAGCCCAATCCCTACGAGAGCTCCTCGCGCTATGACCATCCGGAGGCGCACAGAGCCTTTGGCCGTGATACATAAAATTATATTATACTATTATATATAGAACGTTATAAGTCACCGAGAATTGGCGCGCTGCCAGACGCTGTCACCGAGTGGGAGAGGAGAGTTGACGGAGAAGATGGCGGTTTACCTAGTTTCAAAGTTTATTTATGCATTTATGGCTATGAATGTGTACTAACTTTATTAAAATCCAGGCATTGCAATGTTTGCAAATCACTATACGTGGGTCTTTCTCAGAATCATTGAAAAATGTCCACACCGCAGACATATTGGCGCTTATCCAGACAAGTGTGTGCTGGCCGCGCTTTTTGTTTGCGTCATCACAAATTTCTGTTTCGGCCGCGTTGTTTCGGTGATAAAAGTATTTCGGCCGAAAACTGAAAACGCGCTTTTGGGCCATTTTCGGCCGAAAATTCGGTGCATCCCTAGTAATAAGGCATTGGTATGCCTTAAAAATGGTACCAGAAGATAACATTTGAAAAAAATCCCCAACTATGTTTCTAAAGCATACTGTGTCAAAATCCACTGTCAAACAGATGTTTGTGAAATTACATGTGTACCGCTTTAAGGCCTAGCCTGTGTTGTAGAGATGTTGCGGTTTAGAAAGGCAAATTCAAACAAATGCATCCAAATTAAATAAGTCTTCTGATATAGACTTCAATCTACCCATTGTAGCCATATTTGACAGCCGAGCCGATGTGATTTTGACGCAATGTTAGAGCTGTTTAAACCCTGGAGATATGCGTGTATTTCACTTTATAATGTATATCTCACCAGTTCCGGCCCCAAATCTTTTGGAGCATGGGTGTTTGCTCAAGCATGAAGCTGTAGCATGAAGTCCAAATGGTCTGACCATATGGGTTGCGATTTGAATGTTGTTCATCAAGAAGAATGGTGCATTTGTAGCAAGTTTCATGCTTATTGCACATTCCTGGTAGCAACAGCAGCCTCTTTAAATGCTGAACTTCGAGGCCTTGTTATAGCGCCACTTATCGGCCCACTTTTTAATTATTTTTTATCGTTTGAATTTTATTTATCTGTATGACTTTTGAGGCACAAAGTCAGTAAAATAATAATACTAACAAATACAATAGGGTTCGTATGTTTTTCGCAGGACCCCTAATAAAACTAATGAATACAATAGGTTTCCTACATTTTCCGTGGGAGCCCTTTTAATAGTAATACTAACAAATACAATAGGCAGGGATTGACACTAAGGTTTCAAAAGCACAATCCCATAGGGCAAGTACAGTTCATGTTTGACTGTCAAATTCACTTGCCCAAATATATATTATGTAGACATGAATGCTTTTATCTGGATTTTAACTTCGAAACAATACCTTGACAAATATCGATAATTCGATAAAAAATTTCAATGCCACGACGAAACCAGTTTTTTCCAGAAAAGATCGTAGCCAAAGTAAATAGAGAATATCTCCACAACTGCAAGGGCTATAATATGTCATCAGTGTCAAAAGAAAGATTGTTGTACAACTGAAATATTCAATGTGGATACTACTTGGTTAGAGTGAATGAAGCTGGAACACAGCATCAGTGGAAGATTAAATTTCTACCCTAAATAATTATCAGTTGGTAGCCCTGTCATGCTATGACAAACAAACTGTTAGATATCTTAAAATTTTGACACTTGCCCCGTCTATTTGAAGTTCAGGGCAAATATAACCGAATGATACCGAGGCAAACACTCGCAAATAAACATATGGCCACTAGATAGCGCTGAAGAATATGTGTTCTGATTGAAGGCAATTTATCTTTTTCCTCAGAAACTTTCTAGTCATTGATTGTAAACACCATGTTTAATTGCCACGTTTGGGCTCAGACACTGGATTATCTATGGTGGTTTTATGCGATCAGATCTTTGTTGACAAAAACAATAAAGGGTAAGATATAAAGTACAAGAATATTCTTCCCACAGAGAACAGTCAAACAAGCATTATCTTTCAAGTTCAAGCCATGATTTCTAACCATCACTAGATGGAAACAGAGAGCCTAGAGTCCCAACAGCAGGCTGCGCTAATTTGTATTGTGGCCCAAAAAAACGTAAACCGGAAATGGTGGAACAGCTCTCTAGAAGAAAAACCACAGAGCAGGCTTTCGCAAGTCATTGTTGTCAGCAGAGAGTGTTGAGAAGTCAAGAAGGATTGTTGTTATTACTCGCTGAACGGAAAAATCTAATAAATACGATGGCTAGTAATAAGAAGATACTGGCATTGTCAGCTCTCGGGCTTCTTCTTGTTGAAGAAAGATGTTGCTGGCGAAAAATAAGGTGAAATCGCACTAAGTGGGTGAAGTCATTGATACAACAGCGACAGGCTTAAGGAGCTTTCCCCGAACTCAAACTTTTTCAATTGTGATTATTCAGAAGGATCAATAAAATTCATATAAATCATAATAGCCTCATGTATCATTATCACTGCAAAGTCGATTATCACGTCATAGATTCTCCACCAATCAAATTGGTCATGACCGATTTGACATGTGGTACGGCGGAAGAGAACACAGATGGGGGGGGTGTCCAGAACACCGACGGCTTTGACGACGGCCGATCGCAGAGAACACAACAAACCGACTTGTGTCACTGAACTCGCCAGACTGTCCGATGACCGATAATCTGGTTGGTGTGTTGCCGCCTTTAGGGGGCTTCCAAACAAGTCCATTCTCGCAGAGAGGGAGAGAAAGATGGAGCAGAACCAGCCTTGTTTCCTACTTGTCGTGGTTGTCCCTCCTCTTGCTGCGCTTGCTGCGCCGGGCCATCTTGCCCCTGTGCTTGGTCTTTCGCGCCGGGCCCACCTTGATGGATGTGTTCTCCAGCGCTGTGGTCTGCAACGCCATCTTGTTGCCACTCTGAGTGTTTCAAAAACACAAGAGGAGGGGGGTGAGGAAAAGCCAGAACAACAGGCAGGGGTTAATGGTGGTTTTCATACTGTCAATGTTATGTATATAATGTACTATATACATAAGGGGCGATAGCGATAGGTGATAGAGAGTTTGACTTCCAGCTGAAAGGTTCTGGGTTCAACCCTTTATGTAGACAGTCTACCTTTAGGAATCAATGGGCAAAATGCCCTACCCCTACTACCTACTCCTTAATGATCTGCTTCCACCGTCACTAAAGCTGCTTTCACACATACATCTAATCCCTGCTATTCTCCCACTATTCTCCTGATGGGCGCTATATGTGAACAACATATCCTGACATTGGTATCCTGAAAATATCCAGATTTTTTTTTCCTGTTTTTCGCATTTCACGCTAACCCCCCCCCGAATGTTCTGATATACAATTGCGGCGAAAAGGCTGAGGACATAAACAGCTTATAATACACTTCTGAGTACAGCATATCTCAATTGATTCAATTCTACCAGGGAAAGGAAACAGTGAAACTTAGTCCAGTATGAACCCAGTCTGTGGTACCTTCAGCAGCAGCTCTATCATCTCAGTGTGGACCAGGCCCTGGACTGACTCTCCGTTGACGTGGGTGATGAGGTCACCAGCCCGAAGGCCTGCCTCATGAGCGGGGCTTCCCTCCTCCACGCTCTGAAGTGGAGGAAGAAACACACAGCTATTAGGTCAAAATGCCTGTTCCATTCTTTAACTCTTTAAACTGCTGACGCAAACGCATGTGATAATTTAAGAGAAAATAGAACATAGTGGAATAAGCAGAAACATTTTTTCTCAACATTTGAAAGCAAAAAAAAAGTTCAGAATGTCTAGAATGTCCCGTAAACTAATCTGATAGATATGGATCTGGATTGTACCTAATGTAGACTAATCTAATCTGAATTGTACCCAATTCAAAACAATCAGTCTAAATCTAGATTTTACTTCATGTAAACTAAAATGATCTGATCAACTATTTGGATCTGTTTCTAGATCCTAGTCCGAGACTCACCGAGACCATGTGGTGCACAGTGTAGACGTCGCTGTCCCCCATGTAGACGCGGATGGCCTGCAGGGTGAAGCCGTACTTCTTCCCGGAGGTGTGGATGACGATCGGGGGCCGCAGGCTGCTGAGTCCCAGGGAGAGGTCCCTGCTGGGGGAGGTCTCTCTGGATGAGGGGTTTGAGGACAGCGAGCGGGAGGAGATGGGACTGGCCTGCAGGCCACCAAGGGAATCACCTGGGAGGAGGGGAAACAAGAGGAAGCGACAATGCGTGTGAGAAACACCACATGCTTTCACACACACACTTAGATTTTGTGAATAAGAAGTACTAAAGTACAAGTACAAAAGTCACAGGTAATGTACCAATGATGAAAATGTAGGGGAAAAGAAAAGCGGGCCATCTGGACGAAT
>OLKM01005624.1:0-16550 GCA_900291075.1 Melanogrammus aeglefinus | reverse complement strand
ATTGTGCTTACTGGGAAGGCCAGGAGGTGTTGTCCGCTCTAATATGGTCAAGGCTAAACAGTGATGATGTAGTGAGAGACAGGGCATATTGCATGCCTTACGGCTGGTTCCTGAGCTTACTTCAGCAGAAATTCAGAAATGCTAGAGCAGTGTTACTTTTGTTGAGGTTTGCATGCGAGAAAGAACGACTGTTTGATAGGGCTGTGCACTGCACAGAAATGTTCAAAACCAGGGAAGACTTAAGACGGCTCGGTTCTTTGGAGGACTTGCAAGAAAACTGTCTTCCCTGAATCTGTCGCTGTGTACCTGGATGAACAGGAGTTGCAAAAAGTTGGACGAGGCTGCTGTTTTGCAGATAAATTTGTACTTGCACACAACGGTATCTAGTAGTGGGGGGCTAAGCCATCAGAACAAAACCGACACCTCCTAGGAGTCAGCCACATCTGGTCGTGGAAATTGATGCTTCGCGCTCATCCCACCCGTTGCTTTAGCCGTCCTCCTTACACGGGAGTCACTTGCAACCTATTGCAGAAGATGACGCATCATGAAATATAATTTGTGTAGAACTTCGTAAGAAAAATGGAACGCCAAGGTTCTGGCCTGTGGATTCTTGTGAAGTGTTCCTGTCTTCTTTGAAAGAATACCTCGAGTGTTGGGCTGTAGTTGCTTGTAAAGGAGATAAGTGCAAAAGTTGACTTCAGAAGTACCTTCCTTTTGTCACCAAAGGGCTCGTGTCTTTTGGTGGATGGGAAAGTAGTGTGCAGCTATGCACTACTAATGGCGCATTTCCACTAGCACGGCTCGGCTCGTGACGGCTCGACTCGGCGCGCTATTTGCGTAGTTTCACTAGCACGCAGTACCTGCACCGGTACATTTTTTGGTATCACCTCAGCCCTGGTTCAAGCGAGCCGAAAGCGTTACGAAACGTTGACGTGCAGCGACTGCCTTCCACTGATTGGCAGATGAGTGTGTCACTGAAGCGTCATAAACCGCGGCGACTTTCAATAGTGTTTTGTCTGCGGCCCGGAGTCTTCTCTGCTCTCTTCTCTTGCCTTCTGTGCGACAAAAAAAGCCACAGGCGTGCAGCAAGCAACACGATTGCTCCATGTTCCTCCATGCTGTCCTTCCTCTGATGTTGTTGTTGTTTGCTGTTACTGGTCTTTCCGGCATTTGTACGTGCGTCGGCGCCGTGTAAATGACGTCACAGTGGCTTTCGCGCAGCCTGTTATGAACGACCCCGCCACGTCGAGAGGCACCATTGTAATGGAAACACAACCAACCGAGCCGAAGCGCCGTGCCGAGACGCTATCGAGCCGAGCCGTGGCTAGTGGAATGCGCCATAGAGTACACTGGGGCAGCATCAGTCATTTATGCTGTCCAGTGTTTTGCCTTTGTCTGAAGTACTTTCACTAGGACACCTGTTCTCAATCAGTAAGTCTCTTTCCAAACTGGTCAAAGGTGAGTGTCGTTGGGTGAAAGTTCGACAATCTCTTCCCTGTTTCCAGCGTATTTCATCTATCTTGGGCCAATACCTGGCTCGGTGGATAGGTTTGGGTAAACACTGAGGCCGTCTCCACCACCTTTGTGTTGCTGAATTTGTGCCTAAAGCACCCACAGGCCTGAATCAGTGCTCACGGCGGCGATCCTGATGTCGTCCTAGCTGTGCTGTCACTCGTGCCATGCTGAAACGTGGCCTTGCTTCTGATTTGATTTCTCTAGAGGACACTTTTCTTCCTAAACCTGAGGTTGCAGGTAGTAGTTCCTCACAGTCACCTGTAGGGGAGCTAGAGACTACCACTGCTAACTTTGACGACGCTACTGGAGGTGGTGATAACTCTGAAGAGATTGAGTCCGTAAAAGTAGTCTCTCCCTTGGGAGTGATTAATGGTGACTCCGCAGTCGCCATTTTGAGTTTGAGTGAGCTTGAGCGCTGTTCTTTGCCTGAATTGTTCAAGGTTTCACGTGAAGATTTGATAAGAGAACAGTTAGTTGACTCTTCTCTCAAATCTCTCTTTGGTTTGACATCTCAACAGAAAACCTGAGGATGAGTCCTCCTACTTTGTACAAGATTGGCTCTTGTTGTGTAGATATGTGTTCCAGCAAGAGACTTTTTTCCTACTCCTTTGTACAGGTAGTTGTTCCTTGTAAGTTCAGGAAAGCTGTGCTAGACCTAGCTCACAAGAGAGGTAGCTGGACAACATTGGGGTGTGCGGAAAACTTAAGACAGGGATTTTGCGTCGGTTTTTTTTGGCCCAAGTTAAGAAAGGATGTTTCCTCGTATATAAAAGCATGGCATGCGTGCCAAATTGACCGGGAAACCGAAGCAAAAAGATTTCCTGTCGCCCCATTGCAGCCCCATCCTGCGGTGTTCTAATCCTTTTGAACACCTCATAATTTGAATTGTGTTGGTTCCATTGCCGCGCTCTTAAGGCTGGAAATCTTAAACCTGTCTGTGACAGTGATTGTGTCAATCTACGCGCTACTCTGTGCAGCGTATCCACTTAGGTCAATTACGACGATAAGTCTGTTGTTGAAGGCTCTTACTAATTTCATGTCCACTTTTGGGATTCAAAAGTCCATCAAAGTGACGCGAGGGTCTAATTCCATGTCAAAGCAGTATTTACTAAGGGCATTACGTCAACTTAAAGCGACAAACATAATATCTCCAGTGCATACATCCTCAGAAGTCAGGGTGCTCTCGAACGTTTTCATCAGACGCTCAAGTCTCTCTTAAGATCTTATTGTGTAGAACTTGGGTCTGATTGGGAAGAGGGTCTCCCTTGGCTACTCCTAGCAATTATGGAGGTTCTTCAGGAGAGTACGGGCTTCAGCCCTAATGATCTGGTATTTGGACATGCTGTGAGAGGGCCAACCGCTGTTTTAGCTGATGAGTGGTGCACTGCTGAGACACCTGTTAACGTGTTGAACTATGTAAGCGGATTCCGCTGTCGTTTGTATGAATCTAGAGCCGCTGCTGGACGTAAACTGGGTAAAGCTCAGTCTAGGATGCAACGTCTTTACAACCGCAGGGCGAAACGCCGTAGTTTTAACCTTGGGGATAAAGTTTTAGCTTTGTTGACGCTTTTGAGTTGTCCCTTTCAGGCTAAATTCAGTGGCCCGTATGAAATTGTGATATGTTTCAATGATCACAATTATGTTCTTAGTACGCCAGATTGGAGGAAAAAGTGAAGGTTTACCATATTAATCTTTTGAAACCTTACTTTTCTTCTTTCTCAGTTGCACCTGTTAGATTAATTGCTACCATGCCTCTAGGGGTCTCTAGTGATCCAGACCATGTGTTTTCCTCAGGGGATAACAATTCTGAAAGTCTTGATTCTTTCAGTGAGTAGTCCAGTGAGGGTGTGAGAGCTCCATCACAGGCGATCGTAGAGGGTCGCCTGTGAAATTCTGAGTTCCTGGCAGAATTACCTTCACATCTTTTCCATCTGAATGATATGGAGAAAGCAGATATCAATTGGTTTGGTTGAATCTTTTCCTGCTCTTTTCCCTGATGTTCCTACACGTACATCTGTGATTGAGCATGATATTGATGTTGGGGGGGCTTCGCCAATAAAGCAACACGCCTATCATGTTAATCCTAGAAAGAAGGAATTATTACAGAAAGAAGTGGACTATTTGTTAACCCATAATCTGGCTGAACCTAGATTTAGTGCATGGAGTTCACCCTCTTTGTCAGTGAACAAACCGGATGGCACTTTTCGTTTCTGCCCTGACCATAGGAGACTTGATTCAGTTACAAAGCCAGACTGCTATCCATTACCCCGATGTGATGATTGTATAGACTGAGTTGGCTCTCCTAAATTTGTGAGCAAATTCGACCTTCTTAAGTAGGTACTGGCAGGTCCCTTTTAACATCCAGGGCTAAGGAGTTATCTGCGTTTTGTTACATCTGATAATTTTCCTGCAGTACCACGTCATGCCCTTTTTGGGGTCAGAAAATGCTCCGCACTTTCCAGAGGCTTGTTTAACCGGGTCTTGGCAGGTATGCGGGGTTGTGATGCGTACTTGGATGATGTGGTCCTATATAGTACCAGCTGGACTCATCATTTAGACCAGATCAACAAACTCTTTACTCGTCTTGCTGCCGCTAATCTTACAGTAAACCTTGCCAAGTGTGAGTTCGGTAAGGCTAGTGTTACCTATCTTGGTAAGATAGTTGGTGGATGACAAGTTTGGCCTGTAGGAGCAAAGATTGAAGCCATATGTAACTTGACTGTACCTGAAACGCGCCGAGAGGTCCGGAGGTTTCTTGGTACGGCAGGTTACTACAGGGCCTTTTGTAAAAACTTTTCTTCTGTTGTTTCACCTTTGACCAATCTCCTTAGCCCTAAAGTGCAATTTGATTGGTCTAGGAAATGTCAGGAAGCTTTTGAGAATGTTAAGCTTTTGCTTGCTTCTTCCCCTGTGCTGTCGGCCCCAAACTTTGACTGTCCTTTCAGTGTAGCTGTTGATGCCAGTGAGAGTGGCGCTGGTGCAGTTTTGTTACAGTTGGGATCTGATGGTGTAGAGCCCCCCGTAGGATATTTTTCTAAAAAGTTTAATCGTCATCAGCAAGTCTACTCCACGGTGGAGAGAGAAGCACTTGCTTTAATTCTTGCTGTTCAACATTTTGAAGTCTACATGGGCTCATCTTCAAGTCCAATAGACATTTTTACTGACCACAACCCGCTGGTCTTCATTGATCATATGCGGAACCAGAATCAGCGCATTATGCGCTGGAGCTTAATTCTACAGCAATACCCGCTCAAAATCCAACACATCAGGGGCAAAGACAACCTTGTGGCAGATGCGTTGTCCCGTTGTTAAATTCTTTTTCTTTTTTTTTGGTTTTCTTCTATCTATATCTTGTGACTGTCGAGTTCCGGGGTTTCACTGTTTTTCCTAGTCCTAGGGCCCAGGATCTAGGAAGAGACAGTGTTGTGGGTTGGAACTCTTTATTGGTCTTTATTTCTGTTTGGTTATTTGAGGTTTAAACAAACCTCTTTTTAGTGGGGGAGGTGTGACGACCCCCTGCAACCCCTTTAGGCTCTTTGATGCCACTACAGGGCTACTACTTAGGTAAGGTGATCATAATCACATTATTGATCACACCTGGGTTAATGGACGGGGTATATAAGCAGGTTAGGTCTCTCTCTCAGGAGGCACTCTCTTCGGTTGTTGCAGGTACTATTACGGTACTCTTTCACTTGGGCACTTTGCTTTGTTCTTTGTCTTTAATTCTTTCCCCTCATCCTCACTCTTATTAGCTATAGTCTCATTTCTAACATACAGACGCATTCACTGCATCCACTCACCCACAACCTCTATCTCGCATTTAAACATATACTCTTCGACATTCGTTACGCTTTGTTTGTTGTCTTGCTAAATAAATTAGATTTTTGCTTTAAAACTCAATTCTGTTGTTGTCCCTTTAATTATGTGATGGTGAAGTGTTTCACAGTAACAATAGTGTTGTCATCATCATAGTGTTATCATCATCATAGTGTCGTCATCATAGTGTTGTCATCATCATAGTGTTGTCATCATAGTGTTGTCATCATCATAGTGTTGTCATCATAGTGTTGTCATCATCATAGTGTTGTCATCGTCGTAGTGTTGTCATCATAGTGTTGTCATCATCATAGTGTTGTCATCATCATAGTGTTGTCATCATCATAGTGTTGTCATCATCATAGTGTTGTCATCATCATAGTGTTGTCATCATCATAGTGTTGTCATCATCATAGTGTTGTCATCATCATAGTGTTGTCATCATCGTAGTGTTGTCATCATAGTGTTGTCATCATCATAGTGTTGTCATCATAGAGTGTTTGTCATCATAGTGTTTTCAGTCATCATCATAGTGTTTGTCATCATCGTAGTGTTGTCATCATAGTGTTGTCATCATCATAGTGTTGTCATCATAGGTTGTTGTCATCACTTAGTGTTGTCATCATCATAGTGTTGTCATTGTTCTATAGTGTTGTCATCAAATTCAGATTTGTTATCTTATCATAGTGGTTGTCATCATCATAGTGTTATATCATTAAATGTGTTGTCATCATCATAGTGTTATCATCATAGTGTTATCATCATCACAGTGTTATCATCATCACAGTGTTATCATCATCATAGTGTTATCATCATAGTGTTGTCATCATCATAGTGTTGTCATCATCATAGTGTTGTCATCATCATAGTGTTGTCATCATAGTGTTGGCATCATCATAGTGTTGTCATCATAGTGTTGTCATCGTCGTAGTGTTGTCATCGTCGTAGTGTTGTCATCATAGTGTTGTCATCATCATAGTGTTGTCATCATCATAGTGTTGTCATCATCATAGTGTTGTCATCATCATAGTGTTATCATCATCATAGTGTTATCATCATAGTGTTGTCATCATCATAATAGTGTTGTCATCATCATAGTGTTGTCATCATAGTGTTGTCATCATCATAGTGTTGTCATCATAGTGTTGTCATCATCATAGTGTTGTCATCGTCGTAGTGTTGTCATCATAGTGTCGTCATCATCATAGTGTTGTCATCATAGTTTTGTCATCATCATAGTGTTGTCATCATAGTGTTGTCATCCTAGTGTTGTCTTGCTAAATAAATTACATTTTTGCTTTAAAACTCAATTCTGTTGTTGTCCCTTTAATTATGTGATGGTGAAGTGTTTCACAGTAACAATAGTGTTGTCATCATCATAGTGTTATCATCATCATAGTGTCGTCATCATAATGTTGTTATCATCATAGTGTTATCATCATAGTGTTATCATCATCAAGTGTTATCATCATCATATTGTTATCATCATAGTGTTATCATCATAATGTTATCATCATCATAGTGTTATCATCATAGTGTTGTCATCATAGTGTTGTCATCATCATCGTGTTGTCATCATCATAGTGTTGCCATCATCATGTGTTGTCATCATCATAGTGTTGTCATCATTCATAGTGTTGCATCATTCATAGTGTTCTCATCATCATATAGTGTTGTCATCATAGTGTCGTCATCATCATAGTGTCGTTATCATCATAGTGTTTTGATCATCCATAGTGTTGATCATCATCATAGTGTGTGATCATCATTAGTGTTGTTATCATCATCATAGTGTTATCATCATAGTGTTGTCATCATAGTGTTGTCATCATCATAGTGTTATCATCATAGTGTTGCCATCATCATAGTGTTGCCATCATCATAGTGTTGTCATCATCATAGTGTTGTCATCATAGTGTCTTCATCATCATAGTGTTGTCATCATAGTGTTGTCATCATCATAGTGTTATCATCATAGTGTTATCATCATCAAGTGTTATCATCATCACAGTGTTATCATCATCATAGTGTTATCATCATAGTGTTATCATCATAGTGTTGTCATCATAGTGTTGTCATCATCATAGTGTTGTCATCATCATAGTGTTGTCATCATAGTGTCATCATCATAGTGTTGCCATCATCATAGTGTTGTCATCATAGTGTTGTCATCATCATAGTGTTGTCATCATAGTGTTGTCATCATAGTGTTGTCATCATAGTGTTGTCATCATCATAGTGTTGTCATCATAGTGTTGTCATCATAGTGTTGTCATCATCATAGTGTTGTCATCCATCATAGTGTTGTCATCATCACAGTGTTGTCATCATCATCATGTGTTGTCATCATCATAGTGTTATTTCATCATAGTTGTTATTATCATAGTGTGTCATCCAATCATAGTGTTGTCATCGTCGTAGTGTTGTCATCATAGTAGTGTCGATCATCATAGTGTTGTCATCATCGTAGTGTTGTCATCATCATAGTGTTGTCATCATCATAGTGTTGTCATCATCATAGTGTTGTCATCATCATAGTGTTGTCATCATCATAGTGTTGTCATCATAGTGTTGTCATCATCATAGTGTTGTCATCATCATAGTGTTGTCATCATAGTGTTGTCATCATCATAGTGTTGTCATCATCATAGTGTTGTCATCATCATAGTGTTGTCATCATAGTGTTGTCATCATCATAGTGTTGTCATCATAGTGTTGTCATCATAGTGCTGTCATCATCATCGTGTTTTCATCATCATCGTGTTGTCATCATCATATTGTTGTCATCATCATAGTGTTGTCATAGTGTCGTCATCATCGTAGTGTCGTCATCATCATAGTTTTGTCATCATAGTGTTGTCATCCTAGTGTTGTCATCATCATAGTGTTGTCATCATCATAGTGTTGTCATCATAGTGTTGTCATCATAGTGTTGTCATCATAGTGTTGTCATTATCATAGTGTTGTCATCCTCATAGTGTTATCGCCACAGTGTTGTCATCGTCGTAGTGTTGTCATCATAGTGTTGTCATCATAGTGTTGTCATCATCATAGTGTTGTCATCATCATAGTGTTGTCATCATCATAGTGTTGTCATCATCATAGTGTTGTCATCATCATAGTGTTTTCATTATCATAGTGTTGTCATCATCATAGTGTTGTCATCATCATAGTGTTGTCATCATCATAGTGTTGTCATCATCATAGTGTTGTCATCATCATAGTGTTGTCATCACAGTGTTGTCATCGACGTAGTGTTGTTGTCGTCGTCGTGCTGTTTTCGTCGTGTTGTCGTCGTTGTTTTGTCATCGTCGTGTGGCTTCGTCATAGTGTCGTCGTCGTCGTCGTAGTGTCGTCGTCGTCGTGTTGTCGTCGTCGTAGTGTCGTCGTCGTCTTAGTGTCGTCGACGTCGCAGTATCATTGTCGCCATATTGTTGTCGTTGTCGTGTTGTCGTCGTCGTAGTGTTGTCGTCGTCGTGTTGTCTTCGTAGTGTCGTCGTAGTGTCGTCGTCGTAGTGTCGTCGTAGTGTCGTCGTGTTGTCTTCGTAGTGTCGTCGTAGTGTCGTCGTAGTGTCGTCGTCGTCGTGTCGTTGTTGCAGTGTCGTCGTCGTAGTAGTGTCATTGTCATCGTACTGTTTTTATAAAGAAGGTCACAGCAGCTCATCTAGATCATCAGACTACGTTCACATCCGACAACATGAGGCAAGTGCAATGACCACCACGGGAAGACCGTGTTGCACATCTGGAAATGTAGAAGCCCAATTTACAACAGCTTAAGTCGATCACACCTGTATGTGTGTGTGTGTGTGTGTGTGCATGTTTGTGGGTATGACGTGTGTGCACACGTGTGTCAGGGTGAGCGTGTGTCAGGGTGAGCGTGTTTGCGTCAGATTGAACATAATGGCCGGTGCACTGCAGCAAGGACGGTTTCCAGCGTTGTGGGGCCTGTTTGCTGAAGAGCGTTTATTACACAAACTGCAGCATGGGACCTGCTGAACCACAGTGTCGATCCAAAACTTATTTAGGAGCAACGCGCCAGTGCTCCGATTGCATTAACCAATGGATCCAAGAGTTTATGGAAATATTCAACTATTTGGCTTCTACCATTTTGCAGACTCGTTGGAGATCATTTGATGCGGAGATTGAGGTTGGAAACTTAACCCAATGAGTCCCAAGTTCCCTCGGTCCCTTTGAGCAACGCTTAACATTACTGGAACTATTTAATGCCCCATAGTAGTTTGATCAGGACGAGAGTGTGTGTGTGCATTTGTGTTCAGTTTATGTCTTGTTGTGTGTGTGTGCCTTCGGCATTTATCAGTTAAAACCAAAAATGTAAGCGAAACTCTTGATTTGTTTGTTATTTACTGTTCGTTAGTTATGCAAGAAGGCCTTTGTTTCACTTGTTTACAAAACAAAAGACGCCTGGTTTGCTATGAGTGCGGATTAACTGGAATCAACTTAAATGAAAAACATTTGGGCTGGCGGTAACCTTATCGCTTCAACCAAATCCTTCCTGTATGCACACTTCCTTTCTGTGACTCAAACAAGTCCCACAAAGAACAAGTCCCCCTCTCTCCCAGTAACGGGGGGAGGGGAGAGGGATAGAAAACCTTCCCAGAGAAACTGGTGTCTTGTCTTCTTCCATACAGTGTCTGAATTCTACCACAGTTTTTAAAACTAAATCAAAAGACAATATTGATTCATGTTCCAGTGTATCCATTGAGCTGTTCATCTCCCAGTGATTCTTACTGCTGCAGAAGTCTGATGTCTGACAAACTGACTGAGCAGGTCCAATAAGAGGAATTGTTCTGCTCTCAGTTTAGTGTGAGGAGCTTTCCTACCAACGCGTTCTCACTAGCAAAGTGCTGCGTTTATGCAGCACAACATCTGTCACATGGGGAGACGGAACGACCAAGCAGACTGATAGTCAGTCAGTACTGGGTTGCATGTCCCCCGCTGTACCTACAGAACCTACAGTTGTGCAAGAAACTTAAGAATCAATATCCTGTTGGAGGCACCAGAGCACCAACCAGGTTTCTCCCACCGACATGGAACCAAAACAAATAAACCCCCCTCTCTTAATGAGTATTCGTGTTGATTGAGCGATGTGCTCTTTGTTTGGGCTTCATCGTTGGGACTCCTCCACCTACCTCCACCTCCCTCCACCTCCCTCCTCCCCCTCCTCCCTCCTCCTCCTCCACCTCCCTCCTCCTCCTCCACCCCCCTCCTCCACCTCTCTCCTCCCCCTCCTCGCCCTCCTCCTCTCCTCCCTCCTCCACCTCCCTCCCCCTCCTCCTCTCCCTTTCTCCCTCACCTCCCTCCCCTCCCTCCCCCTTCCTCCCCTCCACCTCCCCCTCCTCCACCTCTTACCTCCCCAACATGCACTGGGAGCGCTCCAGCCTCTCTCTCATTACCAAGCTGGAGTCAGACCCTGCAGCTAGACGCCCTCACTTCCTGCAAGCTGTCGGATTAGAGATCTCTCACTTCTCTCATTTGCATGTTGTAGCCCCTCCAGACAGCACCTACTTGAACCCCCTTGTAATTAAACTGATACCTATCAGTGGGCCTAAGCCCCTCCCTCACGGCGGGCTGGAGACTCTGTCATTGCTGACCCCCCTCCAACGGTCTACAAGCACGCTAGACAGGCGTTGATACGCTCAGTGTCTCTATTGGTACTGGGCCAATCACGAACCATCACCATTCACACAAGCCCCTCCCCCTCCCTGAAGGTGATTTAACACCTCGTCAGTCCCAGTCGTCAGGGTTTACGCTGGCATGTCAAATGTCAAAGGTCATCCGGTCCCGTCTTTCTTCATGGCTGATTTTGAGTCGACCATCGGTGTCCCAGGACAACACAGGGTACCTCCTGAGAGGGGAACGAAAGGGGTGGACGACCATTGAGGTAGCCTTGTTGGAAGTACCCGATATTATGATGGTGTCGACATTATCTAACATTTGTAGCAGCTAAATGCGCAATGCAATGAAAGACAATTCAGAGGTATTACCACCGTTCACCTGTAAAACTAAAATAATTAGTTTTTTGTTCGCAAATATGCAATACAGCGAAAATAAAACAACGTGTGTGTTGGTCACAGCATAAAATGTGATTCCCTGCAGCTAACAAGCTATGGTCCTAATTTCATAGAAAGAGAGCGAGGAAGAGAGAGTGGCATTGACTAAGCTTGGGTCTATAAAGAGGGTAATGATATACGAGATGGTGTGGACTGTTTCACCTTCCATCATCTTCTCCATGAAGTCCAGCCAGTCATGAAATGAGGATGTTAAAATCCTACAGCAAACACAATCATCAAACTGCTGCAGCCCACCGTGATGGACGGCAAACAGCCCTGATGAATTGGAAGGAGTTAGTACCTCCATCATTCAAAGGGTCTTCTATTTCTCCATTGGCCTACTGCTAGAGAACCTTAAACGGCAGATACCAACGTAATGGCCAGTCTAACTCCAGTGCAGTTATAGGGTTGGCCTACTGCTAGAGAACCTTAAACGGCAGATACCAACGTAATGGCCAGTCTAACTCCAGTGCAGTTATAGGGTTAGGGTTAGGGTAACCATCCCTGATCCTAATACAGTCTAACTCCAGTGCAGTCATAATGCATTAAAATAAGCTCTGAAAGTATTTGCCGATCCACAGCCTCGCCTCTCACCCGGCAATGCCACCAATTTAAGTTTACTGTAACCTAGCCCTAGCCCTAATCCTAACCCTTTAGCCTTCCAGGGCCTCGCCCTAACCCTATACTCACTAACCCTAACCCTATACTAACTAACCCTTTACTAACTAACCCTAACCCTATACTGACTAACCCTAACCCTATACTCACTAACCCTAACCCTTTAATATCTAACCCTATACTAACTAACCCTAACCTTATACTCACTAACCCTAACCCTATACTTACTAAACCTAACTCTATACTCACTAACCCTAACCCTATACTAACTAACCCTAACCCTTTACTCACTAACCCTATACTTACTAACCCTAACCCCAATACTTACTAACCCTATACTTACTAACCCTAACCCTATACTTACTAACCCTAACCCTATGCTTACTAACCCTAACCCTATACTTACTAACCCTATACTTACTAACCCTAACCCAATACTCACTAGGGATGCACCGAATTTTCGGCCAACGGAAATTTTCGGCCGAAAATGGCCCAAAAGTGCATTTTCGGTTTCGGGCCGAAATACTTTTATCACCGGAACAACAACGCGGCCGGAACAGACATCTGTGACGATGCAAACAAAAAGCGCGGCCAGCCCGCGCTTGTCTGGATAAGCGCCAATATGTCTGCGGTGTGGACGTTTTTCAATTTTTCTGAGAAAGACCCACGAATGACGATTTGCAAAAATTGTGCAATTGGCCTTGATTTACACTGAAGTTGGTACAAGTCATAGCCACAACATTGCAATGGTGGCACTAGGCTGCCCGCGGTGTGACATTTCACACCGAGTGATACACTGTATACCCGAGTAAAACGTATAAACTTTGAGTGAAACGTAGGTTTCGAACGACATCTCGTCAGTCACTTGCCTGCTGACACAGACTCGCGTGACAGCCGTCTAGTTCTGCATGGCAGCGGGCCAATTCTCTTCGTGTTTGACAGCGCTAGCGCCTGTCCTTGTCTTCCTATCGTATCATATGTTCTACTATACTTGAATATCTAGTATATAATATAGTAATACGTATTATTAATATCATGGCGGGGTCGGTAGCTGGCGGTGCGGTGAGCTTCTGCGTGGCGGGATTTCTTCACAGAGTGTTTGTTTACGGGCGTTGCTATGGTACCATCTTTGCGCGTTTCAACGCATATTATCTATTAGGTATGTTAATGTATGATGTGTGGTGTATTGTGTGTATATATAATAATATATATTATAGTATATATATCAAATATATATACTTATATTATATGTTGTATAATATCGGCCATATATTTGCTTTCGGTGGTTTCGCGTTATATCGGACCAAGAATTTTCATTTTTTCGGCTTGCATCCCTAATACTCGGTGGACTAACGCCTAACCCTGTAATACTCACTAACCTGACCCTATAACTCACTAACCCTAATCCCTATAGCTCACCTAACCCAACGCCTTGATACTCTACTAACCCTGTACATCCTCTTATGACTACACTAACCCTAACCCTATACTCACTACTACCCTAACCCTGTATACTAACTACTCGTATGCTAACAACAACTAACCATTTATGTCTCCCACTAACCCCCCATTCGGACATGCCAGAGTCTGTTGATATACCGACGTTCAGCCGTGGTTAACCTCCACTAACCCGAACCACACCCCAACTGTGTCCATCTATTTACCTTCAGGTTCATCAGCCATGTGCTGGCGCGGACGAGAGGTAATGACACATTGAAGAACACTGAGGAGACGCCACCTCCGCCTTCCCCTCCGCCTCCCCTCCTCCTCCCCCTCCTCCCCCCCTCCTCGCCCGCCTCCCCTCCCCCCCTCCTCCCCCCTTCAGTCCTTTACGTCCTTGCTCTTCGTCTCCCCATCAGGCACTTTCATTAGAGGCAAACCAAATGAACGTGACCTTGATCTCCAGCGTGGTATCGTCGGCGTCTTTCAGTCAGAGAGGGTAGGTGGGGTCGCGAATGAACTGTAAGTTGTAAAAGCGTCGATTAGTGCTGTGTGCTGTGTTGGGGGGGTTTGTGTGTGTGGTGCTGATGACTGTTGTGTGTGTGTGTGTGTGGATGTGGTGTGTGTGTTGCTGTGGGGGGTGTGGTGTGTCGTGCGCCCTGTGTGTATGTGTCGTTGTAGTGCATTATGTTAGGTTCTTGGGCGCGTGCGTTGTCGTAGCTTGCTCGTAGGAGCATTAGACGGTACTGTGCAAGCAGCATAGCATCGAGATAGCAATCTCCTGTTTTTCCTAATCGTGTCTCCTTATCCTAGCTCACAACTGCCACACACTTATTCAACGCGGATCCACAAACAAATTACGCACACGCACACCAGCGTTGTATTGTAAGTTCACGTTGTTATATGCACCAGACAAAACACAACTTTATATGCACACAAACATACACATGCGACACGATACTTGCACACACACTGCACAAACGAGCATAGCACAACCTCAAACTTACACACTATAGCCTGCACACGACACACCGACAAACAAAAAACATTATGCACAAACGTCCAAACACAGCACCCACACTATGCAAGCAAACACACAATCTCCTCTTGTGATCTGTAGTTTTTAGCTGAATGCACCAGGTTGTGGTGGCTTAGAATGAAAGGCACTCGGAAGAGACAGTGCGGGACGGACAACGTTGGACTCCAAGGGGTGTGGGGGGGAAGATGGAAGAGCAGAGAGATAGATGGGTGCTACGATAGCATTTTGATAAACTAAATGAGTCCGTGCGGAGAGATTTAGGCGAGATGGAGAATGTCACTCCGTTCTGCCAAGCTTAGTAGATGACGACCGAGAGACGAGAGAAGATTGATGAGCAGAGAGACGACTGGAGAGAAAGAGAGAGTGAGATGAGGCCGTGAAGAGAGAGAGCAGAAGTATTGCAGCGCGAGCAGAGAGGAGACTTGAAACTGCAAGAAGAGAGAAGAGGGCTTTATGAGATGACAGCAGGAAGGGAGGATCATTGAGGGGTGGTGCCAGACGCGGTAATACGTAAATAGCCAGACACTCCCCTCTCTCTTTCACCTCTATTCGATCTTATCTAGTATAGTGCGTTTTTCCGTATTAGTTACACTCTCCTGATCAATAGCATACTAGGCAAACTGCTTGACACATAATATATATTCTAAGATGTGGTGGCCCTCATCGATAGTCATTTGTCTGCCCTACTTGGTCCCTCTTAGTGAGACCTGCTGTTCATCCATGGCAGGTGATGAAAATTCTAATAAATCACGAGCACAGCGCCAAGATCGCACATGTAGTGTCCCTGTTAGCCGATAAAAAGACACAAGAAACACGCGCCAATGCGCAGCAAGCCTTATAGATAAAAAAAACATTGACTTCCGAAAAGAAAGGTCGGAAGAGCTAATGCTAACTTTGCTAGGGCTTCATATTATAACTGTCAGATTAGCTTTAGGCAAATAAGTGGTGTGTGTGATGTGTGTGTGTGTGTGTGAAGCCATCATGTATATATTTGGTCTACTAAGTAGTCATGTCAGAATCCCTAAATCTCCCTAAATCATGTGTTGCATGTGCATAGTTTACTGGGTGTGTGTGTGTGTGTGTGTGTGTGTGTGTGTTGTGTGTGTGTGTGTGTGTGGTGTGTGTAGTGTGTGTAGATAGTAGTTATTAAGTAATCATTCCCTTTTGACTTGTGATTAAACAGACAATCATAAAGTAGTCAAGTCTCCCATTGTGTGTGGTTTGTTATGTCTGGGTGGGTTTTGTATTGTTGTTGTGTATCCTTGCTATGTCTTCATCACTTGCCTCCTTCGCTCATATAGGTTATCGCGTGGATGGACTACCGTCTACCAGACTTGCTAGTAGTGTCCTGCTGGGTTTGCCTCAGTCAATTGTCGAGGACTTGCGTGTTTGAATCCAGGCTATTATTATATATATTTAATTATCAATTATTCTATTATGCATCGTCAGTCTGTTCACTCCCAGTAAGATACAAACTTGAGCACACACGTATTTGTGTGTGTGTGTGTTGTGTGTGCCTGTGTGTGCTGTGTGTGTGTGTGTGCGCCATTGCTATTGCTACAAATATGTGTCAAAGTATGACCACGTTTTTTTTCTTCTCTTGCGCTGGCTTAGTTGCATCTCACAAACCAAAAACATGTTTTACACACCACACACACACACTACGACACACCATCAACACACACACACAAACCCCACACCACACACACACACCACACACACATCATCTCACACACACACCACACACACACACACAGCATCACACACTACACAGACTATGAACGGTGAATAACTTCCTTTGCTATGAAGTGAAATTGAAGAAGCACGATTAAAGGTTTCTTTATTCTCCAAGTCTACGCTGATATAAGAATGCTGATTTTAATCCTTCATCCTCTATCCTTAAAACGCCCTACTTAGTTAGTTAGCTTGCATTTATTATTCAGGATAATGACAATGACGAAATGTCATGTGGAACGCAACCATGATGCATTTGTTTACATGTCTTGAGCATCAATGCGTACGTATTACAACACTGCTCCACAGGAGGCTTT
>OLKM01005623.1:0-16551 GCA_900291075.1 Melanogrammus aeglefinus | reverse complement strand
ATTCAGGCAAACCCACGTACGTAAAGCCTCGTAAGACCCTCCAAATATTCAAGTTCAAGTCTGCGTTAGGAGATTTTGACTCCTGAGTTTCCACTTTCGTTTAATCGGAACGCTCATGAGGGCTATCTCCCCCCCGTAGGGTGGCGCTGTAACATCGCGAGAGTAGCCAACATCAGACAGACACGGATCGGGACGAACACTCGTTGGCTGTTATTGTATCAGGGAAGTAACGACGTGCTTCACCAATCACACACCATCCATGCGCGCGCGAGTTTAAAGCAGAACACGTGAGTGTATATGAAGTTTAGATAAGTAATACTATGTTTAGTCACCGAATCCGAAAGCAGAATAGTGTGGTATTACCTCGGTTGGTGGCCACCATGGGTTACTATATCCTTAATTCTATCGGTCTAACCATCAGATTAAATATGGACAAAGTTGAAGAGTTTAATAGTGATAATAATGGTTGATGTATTGATGCGAGTGTGGATGGGTTGAATACTGTCATTCGACTGCCTATGTGTGGTGTGTTGTTGGTGGTGCTGTGTGATGTGTGTGATGTTGTGGTGTGTGTGTGTTGTTGCTGTGTGATGGTGCTGTGGTGGTGTGTGTGTGTGTGCGTGTGCGGCCGGGTGCGAGTGTTTGTGGGGGGAGGGGGGGTCTATATATTATCTTATAGGCCTATATTATCTATATTATATCTCTGACTATATCATCTGAGACGGGAGAAAGGGTTTTTATTAACCGCTTAGCAAACTGCATTGCACATCCACTGTTTTATTCCACACTTGTGGCCATAACTTATTATTTGTAAAACTCATACCCCTTTGTCCATTTATTTAAAATCAACAGAAATGGCCATGGCATATAAGAAGCCAATGCAATCAGCTTTTTTATATTGACCAAATGGTCTGTTTCAGACGTTGGATAGCAGTAATATAAAGTGGAATGGGCAATTCAAAGCCAGTGACTAGATTAAACCCATCAGTCTTCTGAAGAACTTGAAGCATGCATCAAAATGTAATAGGCCACTTTTCCCAACTTTTCAGAGGCGGCAATTCTTCAAGGAGGCTTTCTCTCAGCCAATAAGTCTCTTCGGTTCAAAAGGGAGACTGGAAGCGTGTGAGTCAGCCCATTCTAGATGCTGTTGATGAACTCTGCAATCAAGTTGAATGCAATGTTGGCCTGGCCTCGAGCGCCACCCACTGCAAGACAAACATAGTGACCGTTCTGTGGTGCAAAAACTGGCTAGTGCAATGAAAGCGCAAAAGGACGGGGGAAGGGGGAAAAAAAGAGGAAAGGACCCGTGGGAAAGCTGGAGGGAGAACCGTCTTTTTCGGCTTTCACAAAGTGGGCACTCCGCCGAGATCAATCGAGTCGTGCTGTCTGGTAGTAGGGTGAAAGGAGTTAGAAGCAGCTAGCCGTAATATACGGTCAGCTTAATCCTCCGTTCTACCCGACCCTCAGAATCTGCTTCTGATGTCTGAGGCTTGACTGGGCAGATCATTGTTGGTCTGCAGCCACAACCTCCCGAGGGTGAATCTTACTCCGGCTCTCCACTCCTGGATGTGTGTGAGGGGAGCTTGTGGAGGGGGAAAGAGGGTCCGGGCGAGGATGGATGGGATGGGTATTCACAGTATGAACATCTTGCCAATGAGTTTGCCACGTCTCACCCTCCGAAGTACGCCCTTGAAAACGGTGGCGTGTCACATCAGGCCGCCAAGAGGTTCAAGTTGGACACATCTTTCCCTTTAGAACCTCTGCCTTCATTACCAGTGTTGCGGTCCTCACCCCCTTTAGACATCCTTTACATGCTACTTCAAACGCTTTTGACATATAGTTAGACTGTATAGTCAACTGACGTGACCTTCAGCCAGCAAGCCCTTGTAGTCGCTCTTGATGCCATCTACACTTCGTTTCTACTTGACCGAGTGGTCATTCACTCACCACAGAGGAAAAAATGCACTTCCTGACAAAGGTGGTCAGCCTCAAGGAGAAAGAAGACAAAAAATGGAGCCTGGCACATCTCAGTGAGGCCCAGCTTGACCTTCGCACTTGCAGCAAGCCTGCCAAGTTTCGACCTGACATTAGCGAACATCTGCTCACAACGTGCCTCCTTCGATCATCCACTTGAAGCTGACGCCAGTGTGGCTGCAGAAGGGTCTTCTGAAAGTGTCTGACAGCGCCGATCCCAGTAAACGCGTACAGAACTTCACAAGAGCAACTCCCTATGAGAAGGCCTTGTGGGGCACTGGATTAACGGCACCTGTTACCATTTCAAAAAATGAGCGGAGCAGATTTATAATTCCATCAAGACGCTAAGATCTTAATAAGTGTACAGGATGAGTTTTCTACCTCTCCTGCCGTTCAATGCAGCCCAGAGGCATGTGCCAGACTCACCATGGCCATCATTGACCACCGCCTGGAGGAGTACTTGGACTTTGCTGCCCTATTTGCCAGGGAGACCAGTTGGGCCACTAGTGGCAGCGAGTGGACAGACTGCCTGGAAAGGAACCAGGCTGTGTTCCGTAAAAAGGACACTGTGTTTGCACTTGCCACCATGCTGAAAAGCCATATGCAGCAGAGAAACTGTGGACGTAAACGACATGGTAAAAAAATGTCCAAAATCATTGCCAATATTTTCTTGGAGCTCCCGCTGGGGGACAAGAACCAGGTGCTGGCCAGCATGCTGAGGCTGTCCAGCAGGGGGCTTTTCGGGGGACAGCCGCCTCCAGCCTTGGTGCTAGGCTTCGACCAGGAACTCAACATGGTTCAACTGCATCATCCAGGGAGGGGAACTCGGCGGGCACCAAAGCTGGCTCTCCAGACAACCTGAGCACGGCCACGTCCCTTGTAGCGCGGGTGGCGTTCCAGAACCCAGAGGCAACGCTGCTGAGCTGCTGCAGTGCAGCCATCTTCAACAAGGGAGCATTCACCCTCATGGCCAAGATCCTGTTGCAGCTGCCCGGTCTGAGGGGAGGGGGTGTCACAGAGGGGAGTCCACTCTGCTGCTGCCTGCGGGAGGCCATTGGGAACAAAGCGTTGCTGGCATGCGAGCAACATCAGTTTGTGAGGTTTCTGGCGCTGCTGATGCAGCCGGTCTCAGAGGATGACTGTGGGGTCGAGGGACGCCACGGGGGGGAATGCTTTCTCTCCCCCGCAGATGTTGTCAAAACCTTCGTCCTGCCCCACATCTTTTCTCATAACGGTAGGATTGCTTTATCGATATACTAATTTCTCTTCCTTTTAAATTGTTTTACAAAGCAGCATAAAAAGACCCAACCTAAATGGGTGCTTGATACATACATGCATTGTTATTTTACCTGGCACCAATTGGAGGTAATTAATTTAATGTGAATCTCATTAGGCTGTCTTATTCATTGAATAGGATACACTGAGGCTGATTACTCACAGCGTAGCATCCTAGCAAGTGTGAATCAAGTAAGGATATTTGAACGATGAATAATTACTATCTTCTTTCCTCCAGGCGGCCCCATAAGTGTGGAGCTGGCTGTGCAGATACTCTACAGTGCACTGTGTGTGGAGGTCAAGGAGCCCCCTTCCTCTGCTCACTGGATACTGCTGTGTTCTCCATTCCCACTACTTTACGTTCTGGCACAGCATCTCAACCAAGCATTCAGGTCTGTTGTTACCATGCTGCTCTATTGAGTAATGTTACTATCTGGACCTTGATATACTACTAAATTACCTCTTTCCTTTTGACTTTATTTATTTATCATGATTCAGCTATTGTAGTCCCACTGAGTTTCCTTTCCTGTTTGACTGTTTTTCCTTTACTTAACTACCTCAATTAATCTAAGGGCGCACTCACACTAAGTAAAGTCCCCCCCACCCCCGGGCTCAGACAAGGCAATCTCAACTGGGCCTGAAGGCGTGTTCACCGTCCTGTTGATACGTCATCGCCAAGCGTCCGCTGCTTAGTAGAACAACAATGGAGAACAACACAGAGAACACAATTGGCACTTTACTGACTTTGTTGCTTATTTGGAACCGTTCTATTGTGATATAGGCCTCTCACGTTTTTACACTGCCAAATATGCCGTTTTATGCACGCCTTTTTCACGGCACGGCCCGCGCATTTAGACTGCCGAAGGTAAATTGCCTGCTTGAGCTAGCACCCCAATTTATCTTCCCGGACCCTGCACACATTGGCGGTTTATTGGGTTTCATTCTGTTGTAAATGCGACGGCTCCGCGCTTCGAGGGGGGGGGCTTGGTTAGAGGTATTGCTTCACTGTCTCCACAGAGATAACGCAGCAATATTCATCACATAAGGCATTCTAACGGAGCAGAAAGTGAAATCCGCGAGCTGCTGATTATGTGAGAGAAGGTGATGCAGTCGTATTAAACAAAGACCTTGAAAGATGTCGTAGTGCGATCTACGAGAGAGACGCAGAGGAACTGTCCTTACGACAGCAAAATAAAAAATATGTTGGCATTTTTGCACTTGTAAATAGTCAATCGCGTTTGTTAGCCTACACTCAGACATGAACTTATTCTTGCATGCTGGTGTCTTCATTCATAAAAAAATTTGGAAGTATGCAATTATTCTAAAGAGGTCTAGACTCCGTGCGCAGCCCGCCTTCTCCAGTGAACCAAGAAAGCCTGCGCCGTGACGAACGGGGGATTCAAACTAGCCAAACAATCTAGACTTTTGGGGAAGAAGGTACTGGAGTATGGTTCAGATGGCCTAGTGTAAGTGCGCCTTAATATAATCTCTATGTAATGTCATTTTTATGCTAGATGTTGGGAGCCTCCAGCAGGGGGCACCACTTCACCTTTGTCATCAGACACCAAGGAGCTGCTGGTATGGGTTCTGGGCACTCTGGGACAGGCAGTGGGCCGAGTGTTGCGTCTGAACCGTCCACCTGGTCCAGGGCCCTGTCATGGCTGTACAGCAAGGTTGAAGACCTTGACTGGACCGTGCGCTTCCACTTCCAGGCTGTCTGGGGAGAGCACTTCAAAAATGAAGTTCCCTCGTCTTTGCTAGCAGTTTGTGATCTTGCTGAGCAGGTAATAATTTTACCTGAATGTCTGTACCGTAAAACTTAAATTAATAGGCCAGGCTTTTATTTGTTTGAATTCCTGAACTCAACCGGCTTATATTTGGTACAGGAGTCTAATATGAAACAGTGCTTCAATTCCTTTCGGTCCACTGATGGTCCAATTACTTTTGGTCCACTGAGGCCATCTATTGGTGTAAGTTGGTAATGCTCGGAATACGTCTGTCTGATGTTTTCATGCAACCTGGCAAGGCGCTGGGGGTAGAGGGCAGAACACTCGCGGTACAATCTTCTTGTTCTTGGTTTACGGCGGTTGCCATCCAGTTTATTGGTGTGTTATCGCTAACTTCTAGAAAAAACGGAATGGGTGTCTAATGGAGACCAGCGTTTATTTGTCAAACATGTAGCCACACCCGGCCAGTAAAACACTTTAATTGGGACTCTGCTTTTAATAAGTTGATTTATTTTTTAGAGTGAGAATCATGGTTAGCACCATCTCTGAAACACTGTGCGAATGGTCAGACTGTTGTTTTGCAATTGTACTGTAACCCAACTGACAACAATGTAAGCCATTTACAAACTATAACATAATGTCTGGCACTGTCCCTACGGTATGTCCCATTTTAACTTCCACATTCACAATCCCTAATTTTTGTTCTTTCTTTTCTTCAAGTGTTATGTTAATCTCATTGTGCAGTTATATTCATTGTTACCTATATTATTCTATCCAGGAGTGGTCCGGTTTGGAGCTGCCCAAGTACGGCCAGGGTTCAGGTCTCTTGGCCTGGTTGGAGTGCTGCTGCGTATCCGACTCCCTGCGGTTCACAATGCTCTCCCACCTCTGCGTGGACTGCCGTCAGCCCGACCACATCAACATGTTTAGCAAGGGCCTGCTGGTGGCCCTGGCCCAGATGCTGCCCTGGTGCTCACTGTCTGAGTGGCGGCGGCTGCTGGGGGCCCTGGGGGAGCTGCTGGACTCGGGTCTCCTCCATACACCATACTCCCTTGAGTATGTGGACTACCTGCCCCTGCTGGACCTGCGCTGCTTTTCCAGCCAGCTGCGCCTCTCTGTTCTGCTGCTGCGTGCCTTACAGTTCCTCTGTGGCTCCAGCTGTGACGGCTGGCTGCCAGTCCAGGGATGGGCGCACGTGAGCAGGCTGTACGCCTACGCCATCAGGCAAACACTGGAGGTGCTCAGGACCAAGCTGGATCTCTCGTCCTCAGTCAGCTCGGCTGACCCGACCTCCGGCTCACCCAATCCTCCCAAGAACAAGCCCAGGACCCAGTCCGGAGAGGTTCAACAATGTAAAGAGGCGGCTCCGGAGAAGTCCTCTTCCAGGCTCCATCCAAAGTCTACCAAGTCCCCTGCCGTGGTCCACTCTGCAGAGGGAATAGTGGGAGATCTAAGTGCTGAGGTTCTCTTTGTACTCGGCCAACTCTTTTGTCATGTCCAACATTCTGTCCAGGTATGAAATACTAGGACACCCTTATGTGCTCACAAATTTCTAAGTATTGTAGGGCCATAAGCCTAGGCTTGTCTTGGGGGGGAAATGCAACTTGCATAAATAATATACAGATGTTTAGCCGAGATTGCGTTGTTTGTGAAGAGATAATCTAATACTTTGTTTTCCTTCATGAGGTGATGATGCCTGGTGGACAGTGCGAGGCGTTGTTTCTGTGCGCACTAGAGATCCTGAGCCTGTATGAGAGCGTCATGGCCTCCTACCCTGAGAGCAGCTCTCACCTGGAGAGCGCCAACACCAGACACTTCTTCACCACCATCACAGACAACCTGGAGAGTCTGGAGATGAAGGCGGTACTGCAGCAGAAAATAGCCAAGCTCTCGTCTTCTATGGCTTGAAAAAAAAAAGCCATGCTCTGCTCTACCTTTGTTTCAAATACTGCCCTCAGCGTTTTACTTTGAATAAAAGATTTTTTTGAAATATAAAAAGGTTATATCAAAAAATGACTGGCCATGGTTTCATGCTACACTGGGATTGTGTTAATGATTTACCCACCAGGTTAAAGCTAATACTTCAAAGCATCACTTCACTGTCATCTATCCGTAATATGGCTCTTCAATTTCTTACTTGACTGCATTGCCCATTTAGAACAAGGAAAGAGACATCTCATCTCTAAGCTTTTGATTTTGTTTAAGACACTTACAAACATGTTGACAAGCAGAATACAATTTTACTTTATTTTATTAGGAAAGATTGAAATTCCCCATAAAACCACATGAATTACAAAACAAGCATAATATAAGGACACAATTTGCTAAGATCCTGTCCGATTTTGAAGTTATAAATTCATATTGTTTCGTATGGCATGTTCACAATGGGTTTAGTGCCTCTGGGGACAAAACCATTAATTAAAACTACCTTTCAACTGTTTTTAAAGGTGCCATGCAAATTTTCACTATTTGGCCCCTGGACTTTAACCTTCCTCCGGTAGAGTCTGTGTGCCTTCTTCACCAGCAATATGAACCAGTAGACCTGAGGGGCCATGATAGAAAGGTTGCCCACGTTGCAGTGCAATGGCAGGTGGAAAGGAACACTGTGTAGGGGGATGTCAAACTGCTGACCGTACATCCAGTACATGTAAGGGAAGAGCAGTATTCGGCAGGTGAAGAAACTGCAGAGGACCATGACCCCATTGATCCAGTGGAGCTTGCTGTTCTCCAAGCCCAACTAGAAATAAGCAAGTGTAAACCATTAGTGAGATTAGGAATTGGTTAGTAAGTATATAAGTAACTAAAAAGTTAACAGCATGTTTTGTTGGACACACCCACTTTACCTGAATGAGAATCTTCCCCAATGAAACAAAGGGAGTGCTGAACTCTGTTATCCAAAAACAAGCTATAAAGAAGTCTCCAAGGTCTCTTCTGAAGAACTGATGGACACACACAGATGGTTCAGCCAGTCCAAATATTGATCCATCTATCTATGGTAAATGCATCTAGTACATAAAGCATTTTACGAGTTTCATAATCGAGGGGGTTCAATGAAGTTTTGCATACCAGAACAATGGGCATGAAAACAAGAAGGAGGGCCATGTGATGGAAGACCAGCAGTCGCTCCTTCGAGAAGAACGCCTTCACCGTCTGCAGAGAGTGGTTCTGGTGAGCAGTACTGTTGTTTATCAGTCTCTGCTGGTGGTAGTGGCTCAGGTACATGGCGTAGAGGTCATAGGCCATGTAGGGGCCCCAAAGAGCACAAAGCTGTTCACCCAGCCAGTGTCTACAATACCAACAAAGCCAGTTGTGTGAGTAGGCCAGGCAAATGCGATGGGAAAATCCATATGTTGTATCCTTTTAATCCTCTTAAGCTGGTTTCCTATTCCTTGTTTGTGTAGCCACACTACCTTATCTCAGTGTCATATAAATATTAACCTTTGACCCTGGGGTAAACCTAGCTTGGCTCCGCCCACCTAAGTACTTCCGCTCAATTTTAATTTCCCTTCAGTACTACGTCTGGGTCTGCGGTATGTTAGTGGGTTTTTTCTCCGTCCAAATTTTGTGCGTCCAATCAGCAAACAGGGAGTGGCTGAGAACAATGACGTTAAAGTCAGCTCTCGTTGACGGACATCTTCACGCATGGTGTTTGGGTTGTTTACAGCCTGCGCGCAACGTGATTCCCGGCCAACCGTTAGCGATTGGTTATAGACAAGTTTTTGAGCCGTTTTGCCGCTCTCTACTTCCTGAACTTCTTCCGTCGAATGCAATTCCACTTCCGTTCTGGGCGGCTTGGCCATTCTGTGCTGGCCTAGTTAACCTGAAGAGTAGTGCGTGGGTTAGAATCTTGCCTTATGTCCCAGTCTACCAACACCCAGCCATGTGTTGTTCATTAAATTACAGATAAACACAATAAGTACTGCATGCATTGTATTTTTTTTATATTATTATAAATTAATTTTTCTATAGTGATGTAAATTGTGTGGGCTTTTGTATTTTTACTTTTTAAATACCTTTTAGAAATTTAACATGTGATCTTTCTTGTTGAAGCCATTTCTTTAGTTTCCTCAAAACAATTAATTAATCCAAGTGTTATTTATCTAACAGTATGAGCTTGCTATGAATGATAAACTGTGTTTAACAGAAATTGTAACCCTCTAAAGGAACATAAGGCCTATCATTCATGGATTGTAGTTCAGTGCAATAATGAAATTAAAATAAATTACATCAAACTTTATTTTTACTCAACAGTACAGGCACATTGATATATTGCACAGCACAAAGAGATCATGTAAATTGTGCATTATGTTAAATATAGGGTACATCTGTTGGCTCCTGTGGGCATGACCTTAATAAGGCAGTTTATATTATTTTTTAAATGCTGCGATATTTACTGCAGAACCTGTAACTCCTCGACAAAATCATCAACAATTTTCGCATCAATTTTTTAACGCCATCTCCAGTCAAAGTGGTAGAACCGTGATCCCAGGCTAGCATCGAAATCGCTGTTTTTCACCGGCAGACGCTGCGCAAAACCACTTCCGGCGGAAATGAAATGCATTTTTGTAGCGTCATGGCGGCGCCCGTGGTTTCGCGCGTAAACTTGTCTATACCTGGGCCCCGTTCCCGACAGCATCGTTAGCCTAATGGACGATAAGCTCGGCATCGTTCGACACCGAAAGCATCGTTGGTAACGATTCATAGTGTCACGATCCTTGTTACTCACGAAGACCAGCATCGTGCCATGCGCTCTACTTCTGGCCGCAAGAGGTTGCTGCGATAAAAAGACATATAGTTCATGCCGATCAGGTTTCTGTGTATAGCCTGAACTAGCCAGTACAGTACCACAATCAGCTTGGCATCACTTATTCTGACAATGTTGCTCAACCGATACGTTGGCTAGCTTACTATTAGAGATGCCATCGCGTATGGAAGCGCATGAGTGTCTCATGATGAGCCATAGGCAAACACTACAATCGTTTCGGACTCACTGTCATCTCATGTACAGTATTCTATTTGATGATCAAACATTGTTGGATATAGTGCCAAAATACGTGAGATACATCTGTTATAATGATACCAATAATGAAGGAACGTCTGCAATTTACTCATGTAGTAGTCTGCTAATATATATAAGTAACACTACTTTAGTACGATTTAGTTGTAGCGATTCATCATGTAGTGTACTCTGTGTGGCCCTGAACCCCCAGTGGTTCTTCGGCCCATTGTTAAGGAGGTATGAATAGCCCTGCTATAGACATCGTATCCGTACTATACCTCAATGCGTCAGCAGCGCGACATATCAGTATTGGTGCGGTTTATTAAAATAGCATCCAATACGCACGGAAGCTGCCAGCTTGAGCCATTTCGCAACCAACAAACAGTGGTTACCGCCGATATATTAGGCGCTACTCAAAGACGACTGATATTAAACACCAGCAAGAGTTAGATGTTAGAAGTCAACAACACAACAATAATTTATTGCAGCAATTTAAAAATTCCAAAAATACAGTGCGCAACGCCGAAATGCACCCGATCAAACGCACGTCACAATAAAATCCAAATTGATTCCATTGCTCTTGTGTGGGAGGTCGCTTTCGAGCTGCATTTGCTGTCTCCCTCAGATTTTAATTCAACCATCGTGGTGGTTAAAATGTCCTCATATTGATCAATGACAAGACATAGGCTACATGCATCATGCTGAGACCAGCGGGTGTCAGAGAATTTCTGCAGGCGTTTTTTGTTGCGATTGTTTACATTAATGCACTGTAGGCGCTTCGGTGAGGCTGTGAAGTTCACTATAAATTTGGACCCTGTCTAGACAGTAACGAACATCCCTGACCATAGTTAATCACGTTTGTAGTCTACACTCAGAGTGAATTCATTATTGCATACGGGTGCCTTCATTCTTGAAAAAATGAAAACATTCGGGAGTATGCAATTATATATTCTAAGTAAGGTCAGAGACTCCGTGCACAGCCCCTCTTTCCCCAGTGAACCAAGAAACCCCGCGCCGTCTCCCCCTGCGTCATAGCCCGTTTCAGCACCATGTCAGTGGACAGGTACAATCCTACGAACGTCGTGAGTGCAGTGAATGCGCGTTCATGTTAAGAGGAGTTTCGGGAAACGCTCCAAAGAAATTACCGATGATTCGAAAGATCCTTTGGTAGAATGATCGTACGAGCGAAGATTCCATCGTTATTCGGAGAAACGGGGCCCTGTGATCCCTGTGGCACTGGGGCCCCGTTTCCCGATAAACGATTCGCTGGGATCTTCGCTCGTACGATCATTCTATTGAAGAGGATTCTCGGATGCTTCGAATCATCGGTAATTTCTTTGGAGCGTTTTCCGCGAACTTCCTCTTAACATTGAACGCGCATTTCGCTGCACTCACGACGTACGTTCGTGGAATTGTAGGCTACCTGCTCCTGTCTGACATGGTGCTGAAACGGGCTATGACGCAAGGGGAGACGCAGGAATGTCGCAGGAAAATGGGGTTTCCTGCGACAATATCTGTCCATCAAGGCCAACCGCAGAGTAGCCTACGAAAAGAATAGAGTGCAATAATATGAATGATGCTATAAGATATTAAAATACAATTGATTAGGCCTAGGCCGACATAGGCCTACTGATATCAGTCCTAATCCTGACACTCACTGCATACATTTATTCACGGGATTTCCCCCTCTGAAGTAATTCCATATTACAAAAATCCAAAATAGCTTGTGACAACTACATTTATCTTAATGTGCTAAGTGATTTCTGAAAACATACCTAGCGCAGCAAGAGAGCCGACTTTATCTGATTCCGCATAAGGTTTCATTGATTGGCTCTCTAGTAGGCCTAGAGAATATTTGTAGACATAAAAAATGCAAAGTTCACATTCATTCTTCATTGATCATTCAAAGACGGCTATTGCTGAACCCGATTTAGGAGAGCTTGGGGTGAAGTAGGCTATTGGCGTTCGAGTTATGGTTCCATTATTCCGTATTGGAGCTTAAATATGGGCTATTATGACACGGCTCTTCTTCCATGCCGTGGGACGCTCCCTTCACCAACAACGCCAACTTAACTTCTTCGGTTGATAAGCGACGTCAACGTCTTTTGGCTAACTGTTTCTCTGCTGGATCAACACTACGTACGGGTAACAAATAAATTGTAAAAAAGACCGCCTTTGTGAAGTTATCTTTTCGTTTGGCAAGTAGCCGCTCAATTATTCGAAAATAAGCCCCGCCTTCAGGTCGCGAAGCGCCCTGCGTGTCCCGTCGGTGTCCGGTTCGCCCTGTCCTGGGGATAGTTTCCCGATAATGACCGGCGTTCTATTATCCCACTTAACGTCACAATATTACTCTGCATGTGGAAGGGAAAATAGCTTTATTTATAATTACAATATTATGCTGCTGTATTTTCAGAGACCCCCACAGATATTTGAGTTTGCTGCTTTCATGGGAGCTCAGCTGGCTCCCACCTTACTCGAACCCTGGCTATAGGTCTTTATACACTGCCGAGCCGGTTCGGTCGCAGCTTGGCACGCCCTGCGATTTCACCTTCTTATCTTTCCTGTGTAAAACCGATGGGTCAAATCCCCCGTTCGTCACGGCGCGCGGGTTTGGTCATGGGGAAGGCGGGCTGTGCACGGAGTCTGACCTCTTTAGAATAATTATTGCATATAGGCCTACTCCCGAATGTTTTCATTTTTTTTTAATGAATGAAGGACACCCGCATGCAATAATGAAGTTCACTCTGAGTGTAGAGAAACGCGATTTACTATGGTCAGGGATGTTCGTTACTGTCTAGATAGGGTCCAATAAATAGTGAACTTCACAGCCTCACCGAAGCGCCTATGTGCTTAATGCAAACAATCGCAACAAAAAACGCCTGCAGAAATTCTCCGACACACGCTGGTCTCAGCATGATATGTCTTCTGTCATTGATCAATATGAGGACATTTTCCACGATGGTTGAATTAAAATCTGAGGAAGACAGCAAATGCAGCTCGAAAGCGACCTCCCACACAAGAGCAATGGAATCATTTTGATTTTATTGTGACGTGGCGTTTTGATCGGTGCATTTCGGCTGCACCATGTATTTTTGGAATTTTTAATTGCTGCAATAAATTATGTTGTTGTGACTTCTAACATCTATCCTTTGTGCTGTTTAAATCAGTTCGTCTTTGAGTAGGCCGGTGGTAACACTGTTTTTGGTTGCGAAATGGCTCTCAAGCTGGGAATTCCGTGGTATAGGATGTATTTTAATAAAACGCATCCAATAGGAATGTCCGCTGGTGACGGCACTGAGGCTATAGTAGGCTAACGACGTCTATACAGCGTCCTACGAGTAGGCCTACCCTGGAGTACTCGTTAGCTACGAGCGTTTTTATGACGTTCGTTACCAACGATGCTTTCGGGAAACGGTGTGAAAACTGTACGATGCTCGTACGACGCACTTATCGATCCACTTAGGCTAAAGATGCTTTCGGGAAACGGGGCCCTGGGCAGACCCAATAGTTTAAAATGTCAACAGACAACCGCCTTCAAGTAGCCTAAGTTAACGATTGAGTGGGTCCAGAGACTCTCTGTGCAACTTAAATGAAGTACGAAAGTCTGGTTAGGAACAGGCTAGGGTAAACCGGTCACAAGGGAGAAGGCATCCCATTATGCATTCTACTGCTTGATGAGAACACAGGCCACTCTGTTTTTTGGGTAAACATAACCTGATTTGATTATTTACATCTGCATTGTGGGGAGGATGTGAAACAGTTAAGTTTGCTCTGCCTAACTGTATTCTGGACATGATGGATTGCAAACATTAAAATAATTATATTGAGTAGTGCATGGTTGTGGATCAACCTGGATCATGAACTCAGACGCAAAGAGCATCTCCTCTCCTCCTGAAGGAAAGCCTCATAGCCTATCCATTAAAAGCATGTTTTTCTTAATTTTGTAAGATTTGTAAAAGTCTCATTAGTGTAAACTCCTACCGGTCAGTCATTACATCCCTGCAGGTGTTTACCACCAGGACTCCAGACACAGTGGCCAACGACGCATGGACGGAGGAGACCAATCTGGAGCCAAAGTGGGACGTTAACATACGATTCACCTTACTTCCATTTTAACTGTCAATTCAACATTTTAGAAGGTCACTTTTTAGTCATTACCTTTCGCTAACAACCACTACATCCGCATCACTCCAGTGTGTAAAGGCGGACTTCAGCACTTTCCTCAAGCCGTAGAACAGACCTGGGAAGAACACCATCCCACACGCCAAAATAGAAAGCATTGTCTGAATGTGCGGACACACTTCGCAGAACAAAATAAAACCAAATATAAGTACAGTCGAGTTGAGCAACAGCGAGAAGTCTCGTGAGACTAGCGTGATCTCGCGTGTGTGGACAGCAGTAGCTCAGGGAGTGAGGTCTATCTCTGCAGCAGCGGAGCCACTTGCCAAACACCCCCATTGCTCTGCCAAACACGCCCACCGGCCAAACACCCCCATTGCTCTGCCAAACACGCCCACCGGCCAAACACGCCCATTGCTCTGCCAAACACGCCCATTGTTCGTTGCTATTTTATAATTGGTCCAAGGTTGCCATGGTGGCCATCATGGGGGAAAACAATAAACAGCGCCACAGCGGTCTGTTAGCGTTGTCAACATAGTGTTTCTTAAACAGAGCTCCATTCACTTTGTATAGAATGCAAACAAACTTAATAAAAACGTAATAAAACATGCTTTTCACAAATACACGTTACTGTCTCCACAACTCTTGTCTGTTTATTACGAGCTGTTTGTGTTGAAAATAATCCACCCATTGACATCTTAAATGTCCACGTTCTGTCTCATTGATGGATTAAAAATGCGACCCATTGAGGCCATGGACCTATGGTTTAGACCTGCTGCAAACGGTACCGACCCTGAAGTCCCTTCCCATGAATGGATCTAAGTCCCTGCCCCATACCCAATACCTTTTACCTCTACTTACTACACCTATAAGGGGTCTCAAAGTTTTCCTCCACTTCTGTCATATAGGCTACTGATCCTGGCACCTCTCTTCTTATCCACCATTTCCTTCGTAAGTGATCACAGCTTTTTCTTAGGTTTACAAACCTTTTAACATTTGAATACCTTTTATTGAGTGTGCATGGTTGTGGATCAACCTGGATCATGAACTCAGACGCAAAGAGCATCTCCTCTCCTCCTGAAGGAAAGCCTCATAGCCTATCCATTAAAAGCATGTTTTTCTTAATTTTGTAAGATTTGTAAAAGTCTCATGCTTAACACTTGGCAGAGGTTAAGACATTTCAGACAAATTTCTATCTAGACTCAACAAAATGAAATGAAGCCAGCAGTTAATATAAGACATATTTTATTAAACAAAAATGGAAGCCATAAGCAATAAAGTCAAATGTAGCATGCAGTGAACTGAACTATATTCTGCTAAGCATGTTATGCTTTTTGTGAAAGTAAATCAGTGGCAACCGAGAATTAGTACTAGTAGCCGTCGTGGGAGCAGCAGTCAAGCAGAGAGCAATAAATATTAATATATTGGATGATACAACCTTCTCCTTGAACATAATTATCATGTCTATAACCTGAACTTTTACAGGGTGAATGTGTGATGAAACAGGATGGATATAAATACACACATTGATTTTTAATATGCAGGACACTACACCTTAGGGGAACAGGGACCATTCAAAATGTAAATTTTACAAATTCATATAGATTATGGTTTCTCAACGGCCCCCTGGGGGGCGTTCGCGCAACCCAGGGGGGCGCTGGGAACTTGAGATATATTTATTTATTAATTAATTTTTTTACCCAAGTTCGCTGGTTAACAGTTCCAACAACAACCCCAACACAATCAAACATGGCGGATAGCAAGAAAAAGTGCAGACAGTACAACGGTAATTACATAAATTATGGATTTATTACTTCACCCATAAACAGTAGTTTACCCATGTGTCTTCTCTGTGATCACGTTTTCTCAAATGAGGCCATGAAACCCTCGCGGTTACAGGAACATTTATTTAAAAAACATCCTGACAAAGCATCCAAAGATCCGGCGTACTTCAAGTCTCTGAGGGATCAGCATTCAAGGCGTCCCACAGTCCACACCCTGTTCGCCCGAACACAATTCAAATGTGAAAGTGGGTTGTTGAGTCTTATAATATAGCTTTATTAATTGCTAAGTCTGGCCTACCGTTTTCTACCTGTAGGGTGAGTCTCTGGTAATTTCACAGCAATAAAAGAGGCTAGTCTCCACAGTCATAGGAGCGGGACGACTGCGCCAGTCATCAAGGGCAGTCTCGCATCAGCAATGAATAATGATGGCCGGATGCATACGGGATATGCGCGTTGACACTGAGGAGCCAGCTGGTGTGCCACTTTTACGTAGGTGTCCCTTCAGCAATCCAGCCTTGATGAGAACAACAACACTGCCGACAAAATGCCGCATATTAATGGATATGTTAGGTGAAAGCTTGTCTCTCGGGGGATCTCAAGAAGGACTTGCTTGTTTGGGAAGTATCTCATCACCCGACAACACCGAGGGCAGACATCTTCATCGCCCATGGGC
>OLKM01005622.1:0-16553 GCA_900291075.1 Melanogrammus aeglefinus | reverse complement strand
TTGCTTTCAATTCACCCAATGCGTTTTAACTGGCCCATCGCCACCACTAATTTCTCCTAGAGGTGACTGCCATTCCCCTTTATCCACATGCACACTTGAACCTGGAACAGTTTTTTCTTTCTCATTGTGTTGGCTATGAAAAAAGCTAGAAATTTCACTGCTCCCTGGGCTATAAGTGCAGTATCAACTTTCTTGGCTGGCTTGTTTTCGCATTAGCTAAAAGTCTTTTTCAGATATACACTTGTATTCTGCCCCAGTATCGATCTTGAAATGCAGTTATTCTTTGAATTGGCAACCTTAACGATCCATGCTCATGTGTCAGTTACCTGCGTGATTGCGCCAAGGAATGGTGTATTGGCTCTGCCGTTGCCATATTGCATGTGTGACCTCGTTGACAATGAACGAACGGCCACACGGGAAGCATAGTGTCCATCTCTTTTGCAGGTGTGTCATTCCGTGTTCCTTGCTGGGCAGCTGTCGCCTTTAGCATGATGTTTCCCGCATCTGTAACATCCATTTCCGCGCTGGTTTTGCGTTGTTCCCCTTGCGTTGAACATGGCAGCGCTCCGGTTTAGCTGTAGTGCTACGTTGCCCCCTCTTTGCAACTTCACTGTGCTGCGTGCTTCAGCTAGCACACGCGCCTTGCTCACAAACTGTAGTTTTCAACTTTTATTGTTCTTATAGGATTTTCAACACCTGACAATACACTGTAGAGCATATTGTTAAGCAGCGTTGAATGGATGGATAGCTTATATAAGGGCGCTTTTTAAACCACACTCAAGCTTATGGTTATTGTATTATAAAAAAATATTTAATAGATTTGATGTCCTGTATTCTGGTGCATTTTCGGGATGGCCACTACCTATTTACCTACATTTCATTCGGATTCATAGCCTACATCCTGACTTGCAGGGCCTGGACAAGCTTACACTGCATATACAACATAACTTCATGGCCATTCCACCACATTGCTATTTGACCCATTGTTGTTATTCTGATATGAGACAAATTCATGATCACTGCCTATAGCGTCCATTTTTTCTGAGTCTCAATGTCTACTTCAAATGCAGTTAGAAATATGGGACAGTTGTATATGCTTCAGGCCGAAAGGACTAAATTAAATAATATGTAACTTACTTGCTCCTTTAAGTATTAACATTGCTTGGAGATCCCAATTTGCTCCCTGAAAAGGGTGGAAAGTACTTACAACTCTCTGTTAGTTGCGACCTATCTCTTCTCTACATGTAATTTGTGGGCGCGCGAATGCTGATGAGGAGAGTTAAGGTATTTGATTGATTCACTGAATTGTCCAATCATGTGGTGTTAACAAAAAAGAAAAGCGATACCGTTGGCCTGGGGCGTACACTGTTGCGACCCGAGGGCAAATATTTTTGCGCCAATGAAAAGCTGCCTCTGATACATAGACAGCAAAAAGTTAGCAAGCTTACATTGACTTCAACGTGGCCAGCGCCCCTGATTTGGAGGAGGGCTTTATTTCGAATGACCAATAAATTGCCTAGCCCCAATCATTGACGTTCAGACACATTTAAATGGTTGCTGGCAGTGACAAGTATATCACACAGTTAAACAAGGATAAACACTATGTATTTTTGTTGATTTATTTCGTAATGACAATAATTTATTAATAATTGGCAGATATATTCAAGTGAATATTTCACGGAAGGGGGCGGCGTCCTGGCGCCCCCTGTTGACCAACAGCCACTGGTCCCCACCACTTCTAAAAACAAACTGACGCCTTTGTTTGGAACCATTGCGAAAAGGTCAGCAATGGTTTGTGGGATGAGGAGTTCCTCACTCGTTCACAAAAATAATGTACACAGTCTTGTACCTTTGCCTATTCTTCCATTTTCCAAATAATTTTTTCCCCCGAATCAAACGTTTTCCTTGAGTACAATCGGCATGGTTCCAGGCTTAAAACTCTTTCGATAACGATTTCACGAAAAGTGGACAGTGAAAATCGATGGGAAATTTACTTCCTGAACCAAAGCTGTTAAAAAGGGGGCGATCACTGTTGCACTCTTTATATCACGGTCGTTTATATTTTGCTCGACAGGCATTGGGTTTTAGACAGGTGTGGGGCATGGCGAGCGGAGCTGGGCACCGCAACGGGGCACATCTGGTCCTCATCAACTCGTCACACACTCATTCTTAAGCCTGGCGGGGACTGCTCGTCGGCGCCAGATTATTCTGTCTCTTTCGGTACTTCGGCTGACGAGTGGACATCAACCTCCGTTACTCTGTCCTGACCTTAGTTGTTCTAACCTCGTGTACATTTTCGCCGGTAGCCAACTCCTCGCCAGCGGACCCAACCACCGGACCGCAGCACTCCCTGGTGCCTCCGCCAGTCTCGCCTACCTGCTCCTGTCTTCGCCTCGCCTGCTTGGATGTACTTTATGTTCCTTGCGACAATAAACTTTGGATTGTCCGCACTGCATCCGGGGTCCAAACTAACCTTCCCGCTGACCGTAACAGAATAATCTGGCCAACATGGACCTCGCGGAGTCAGAGAAGGTTCACCTTGCAGAGCACGACGTGTTACAGGAGTTTTCCGATGTGCTTCGCGGACTCTCCGCCGGCACGTCAGAGCTGGGAGCCCGTATGGAGCATATTGGTTCCCAGGTCTCCTCCCTTGCCGCTCTCTCCGTCTCGCTCCGAGGACGAGCGGCAGTCCCCTACGCGTCTGACTTCCCTGCTGCAGTGCCCGTCACCTCACCCAGCCAGCCCCGCGAACCGTTTATTCCAACTCCGGTCAGGTTTGCGGGGGAGTTAAGTCGCTGTAGGCACTTTTTACACCAGTGCAACCTAGTTTTCGAACAGCAGCCGTTATCTTATGCCAGCGACAACACTAAGACTGCCTTCATTATGAGTCTATTGTCAGACCAGGCTGCTGACTGGGCGGTAGCAAACTCTATTAATAGGCCCTCTCGCGCTTTCCTATTCTGATTTTGTTTATGAGATGCGGAGGGTATTTGACCACCCGGTTCGGGGAAAGGAAGCCACCAGCCGACTTCTCTCCCTGCGTCAGGCCTCAGACTCTGTCGCTCAGTTCACGTTAAACTTCCGTATTCTCGCGGCGGAGAGTGGGTGGGACGAGGCGGCTTTACAGAGCTTTTTTTTGAGGGGACTATCCGACCGTATTCGAGACGAACTCGCGGTTAGACAAACTAATTTCCTTAGCCACCCGCTTGGACAATCAGTTAAGAGAGAGACAGAGGAAGAGACTCAACCGTACTGACACTCCTTCCGTCACTGTTGGTTCTGGATCTACCGGTTGGCCGGTTTTCCGGACTAACTCCATGTCTCGTTCTGCTCCCTCCGCTCCTCCCACCGATGTAGGACTCAGGCCCCGAGCCCATGCAGGTGGGGAGATTGCGGTTGTCCTCTGCAGAACGCCGCCGCCGTACTAGGAACAACCTATGTCTTTACTGTGGGGAGGGGGGTCATTCTCTTGACGCATGCCCACAGTCAGTAAAAGGGCAAGCTCACCAGCTTCCAGGAGGCCGCTGGTGAGCCAAGTTGCCGGTCCTCTGGTTTCCCCCACGCGGATCCTAGTTCCGGATCAGTTACCTGGTCTTCAGCATTCCGAGCCCTTTTTTGTTTTTATTGACTCGGGCTCTGATGAGAACTTTATTGACTATGACCTTTGTTCGCGAGCCCAGCTGAGACTGGAATTACTCCCTGAGCCCAAGGAGCTCTTCGCCTTGGATGGCCGCCTCTTGGCCCGGGTACTCAACCGGACCACTCCGGTTCGCCTCCCGCTCTCGGGCAACCATCTGGAATTAATTAGTTTTTTTGTTATTTCCTCCCCCACGTCCCCCGTTGTGCTCGGTCTTCCCTGGCTGAGATTGCATAACCCCCATGTTGACTGGTACACCTCATCCATTGTCAGCTGGACCACCTTTTGTCATTCTCACTGCCTTCGGTCTGCCACGCCCCCCAGTAAGTGTGCTGCTCCCCCTCACTCACCTGACCCCATAGACCTCTCTGGAGTTCTCTCCATTTAACCATTGACCTTCAGGAGAGTTTATTAGTAGAGATAGGGCCCCCTCACCGCCCCTATGACTGCTCTATAGATTTGTTGCCCGGTGCCCCTCTGCCTTCCAGCAAATCTGTACAACTTGTCTAAACCCGGAAAGAGAGTTCCATGGGAGAACTATATTTCCGAGTCATTGGCGAACCGGCCTCATTCGTCCCTCTTCCTCTCCCGTGGGGGCAGGGTTCTTCTTTGTAGAGAAGAAGGACAAATCCCTGCGCCCCTGTGTGGACTACAGGGGAATAAAACATCACGGTCAAGAACAAGTACCCTCTTCCGCTTCTCGACTCTGCCTTTGCTCCTCTTCACCAGGCCACCGTCTTCACTAAGCTGGATCTCCGGAACGCCTACCATCTGGATCGCGTCCGGGGGGGGGACGAATGGAAGACAGCCGTTCAACAACTCCACTTGGGTCACTTTGAGTACCTTCATTATGTGCCTTTCGGGCTCACTAATGCACCAGCCGTTTTCCAGGCTCTAATCAATGACATTCTCCGGGATATGTTACACCAGTTTGTAGTTGTCTATCTCGACATTTTGATTTTTTCTAGGGACCTCGCTGAACGCAAGCAGCAGGTTCGGCTGGTGTTACGGCGGTTATGGGAGAACAAGCTGTTCGTCAAGGCTGAGAAATGTTCCTTTCATGCTGACTCTGTCAGTTTCCTGGGCTTCGTGGTGCAGAGGGGTCAACTACAGGCAGATCCTGAGAAGGTGAGGGCTGTTTCGGAGTGGCCGGTTCCTACCACTCGGAAACAGCTACAAAGGTTTCCTGGGGTTTGCCAACTTTTATAGAAGGTTCATAAGGGATTATAGTCAGGTGGCTGCTCCCCTAACCCAATTAACCTTCACTAAGGTTCCTTTCGGTTGGGCGCAGGCGGCTCAGTCCGTGTTTCTGCGGCTCAAGGAGTTGTTCTCCTCGGCTCCTGTTCTGGCTATCCAATTCGTGGTGGAGGTCTCCAACTCTGGGGTTGGGGCAGTGTTGTCCCAGCGCTCGGTGCTGGACAACAAGTTACACCCATGTTCCTTTTTCTCCCATCGCCTTAGCCCCGCAGAGACTAATTATGACGTTGGTAACAGGGAGCCGCTAGCAGTGGTGCTGGCGTTGCAGGAATGGAGGCACTGGTTGGAGGGAGCGGCCCATCCATTTATCGTGAGGACGGACCATCAGAACCTGGCCTACAGCCAGACCGCCCGTAGGCTGAACTCCCGCCAGGCACGTTGGGCTCTCTTCCTGGGGCGGGTTCATTTTACCCTCACCTACCGTCCTGGTTCCAAGAACGGCAAGGCCGACGCTCTCTCTCTCTTGCCAGTACGACTCCCCGATTGCAGTCGATGGAGGAAAATATTCTCTCCCCCGCCTGTGTCATCGGGGCAGCCCGCTGGGAGATTGAGCGGGTGGTGCTGGACGCCCAGCAAGAACTACCTACCCCTGAGGGTTGCCGTTCTCCAGTAGGGGCACGAGTCCAGAGTTGCCTGCCATCCAGGGTTCCTACGCTCTCTCTCCTCCGACAGCGTTTTTGATGGTTCTCCATGGCGGCCGACACCAAGGGGTTCGTGGCGGCCTGTTGCATCTGTGCCCGCGGCAAATCGTCACACCGTGCTCCGGCTGGCCTCCTGCGCCCTCTACCTGTCCCACACCGGCCATGGTCCCACATAGCAGTGGACTTTGTGACTGGTCTCCCGCCCTCTGACGGTAACATGGTCGTACTGACTTTTGTCGATCATTTTTCCAAGGCTGTGCATTTTGTTCCGCTTGCGAAACTCCCCTCAGCTCTGGAGACGGCGAACCTGCTGGGCGTGCATGTGTTCCGGCTCCACGGTATTCCCCAGGACATTGTGTCGGATCGGGGACCACAGTTCTCTTCCTCTCGAGTTTGGAGGCGTTTCTGTCAGGCGTTAGGGGCGTCAGCCAGCCTCTCCTCCGGCTACCACCCACAGACTAACGGCCAGACGGAGCGAGCTAACCAGGACCTCGGGTCGTCATTACGTTGCGTCGCCGCCGAACACCCCGTCTCCTGGTCCTCTCATCTGCCATGGGTTGAATACGTGAGGAACTCTCTGGTCAGTTCCGCCACAGGTATGTCTCCCTTCTATGTGTCCATGGGCTTTCAGCCCCCACTCTTCCCGGTGCAGGAGACAGAGGTGGCGGTCCTGTCAGTCCAGGAACATCTCCGATGCATCCGTCGGCTGTGGTGTGAGGCGAGGGAGGCACTCACGCGCACAGCGGCCCGGAACCAGCAGCTGGCGGACCGTCACCGCACTCCGGCTCCTGTCTACCAGGTGGGGCAGAGCGTCTGGCTCTCCTCTCGGGACCTGCCCCTTCGGACTGAGTGTAATAAGCTGACACCTAAGTACATTGGTCCTCATGTGATTTCGGGTATCAAGCTCAAGCTACCCCCTGCGCTCAACGTTTATCCTGTCTTCCATGTTTCACTGCTAAAGCCTGTTTCTACCAGCATTTTCAATCCTGCGGCCGAACCCCCTCCACCCCCCCGGCTCATCGATGACCATCCGGCCTATTCTGTCTGGGAACTGTTGGACGTACGCAGACGGGGTAGGGGGTTCCAGTTTCTGGTGGACTGGGAGGGCTACGGGCCGGAGGAGTGGTCCTGGGTTTCCCGTTCCTTTATTTTGGATCCTGAGCTTATCAGGGAGTTTTATGAACGTTTTCCTGAGAAGCCTGGTGGGCCGCCGGGAGGCATCCGTTGAAGGGGGGGTACTGTCACGGTCGTTTATGTTTTGCTCCACAGGCATTGGGTTTAAGACAGGTGCGGGGCGTGGCGAGTGGAGCTGGGCACCGCAACGGGGCACACCTGGTCCTCATCAACTCGTCACACACTCATTCTTATGCCTGGCGGGGACTGCTCGTCGGCGCCAGATTATTCCGTCTCATTCGGTACTTTGGCTGACGAGTGAACATCAACCTCTATTACTCTGTCCTGACCTGAGTTGTTCTAACCTTGTGTACCTTTTCGCCGGTAGCCAACTCCTCGCCAGCGGACCCAACCATCGGACCACAGCACTCCCCGGTGCCTCCGCCAGTCTCGCCTACCCGCTCCTGTCTTCGCCTCGCCTGCTTGGATGTACTTTCCGTTCCTTGCGACAATAAACTTTGGATTGTCCGCACTGTCTCTGTCTCTGCATCCGGGGTCCAAACTAACATTCCTGCTGACGGTAACACTTTAACTTAACCCAAACCACAAAACCAAACCCGAAAACAAAAACAAAAAATCAGAACTTAAATATAAATCCAAATCATATAATCAAAACCCTAACCCTGAATCCAAACCAAAGAATCCAAACCTAACCCTAAAACCAAATGGTAAAACAATACCCAAACCACAAAACCAAACACTAAAACCTGACCGAATAATCAAAACCCTAACCCTGAATCCAAACCTCACAAAATCAAACCAAAGAATCAAAACTTAACTCTAAAACCAAATCAAAGTATCAAAACTTTAAACCAAAGAACCAAACCGTATGAATAAAAAATGCTTCTTTCTAGGGCTGCAACAACGAATCGATAATATCGATAAAAATCGAACTAAAAGCGTTTGGCAACTAATTTGGTCAACGATTCGTTGTGTCGCGCGATTAATACGTCACTCGTAGGCGCGGCACTGTTTACAGCCAACCGCCGATAGGTTGGTTCTTTATAATATGTCCATGGTTGGTTTGTGGTTCATGCACGCCCACGGAGAGCTTTAGTGTGAGTGACCAAAGCTTGTATTTTGGTCATACCTTAACACTGGACTGTAGGCCTATATAAAAGTGTTGTACCTTCACTGTCTTCAGGTTAAAAACTCTGTCAACTCAGTATCTGACTAGTCCAACCGAAAAGCTGCTCCTGCTGCAGACGCAATTATCAGCAATTAAAGCAATAATACAAGTTATATTTCAAGGAGTCTCAAATGGTATCAATATCAATAAAAATTAACGATCTGTCATCTGAGAGAAATTAAGATGATATAATTTATTTAATCCTTAGTATTTACCAGTTAAAGATCTTATCGGTTGACCGGTTAACCATGGACATCCCTTGTATACTATATAAATCTATATCAAACATTGTATGGTTTTTTTTATGTTATCCCAGGTATGTTTTTTAATTTTTTGTATCATTTAATATTACTTTTAATAGTTCCAGGACGTTGGAGCAATAACCAGGGGCCTCATGTACTAAAGTTGCGTACGCACAAAAACGTGGCGTACGTCCTTTTCCACGCTCACGTTCAGATGTACAAAACGTGAAATGACCGTAAAAATGTGCGGTCCCCACGCCAGCTTCAGAGCTGTCGTACGCACGTTTCTACAGCGATTGTTCCTTTGGCGACACTTAGAGGTGACGCTGGGAAACTGGGAAAAATGTGAAAACAATGACTCATCAGAGTGATTTGCACATCAGAGACACACTAATGAACAATTAGCACACCTTGCAATTATATCGGTGGCTAATATAAAAGCATGCGCAATGGATGAAGAATTTTTTTTAAAAATGGCAGCGTTAGCGTTGTTAGAGGACATCGCAAATGGTCAAATCCGAAGGGAACGTATAAACCCAGTCTCACCAAAATGCGTACAGATCGCACGGTTTGACATGCGTGCAGTACAAATGACCATTTCGCGTGCATATGATACGCAAATAACGGTGTCAAATTGTGGCTGTGACGTAGGCCTAGGCCTACTTACGAATTTCAGACTTGCATTAACTTTGTGGAGGGCGGATGCGTATATTTTTTTATATATATTTTTTTTTTCAGACTTTAACAACCATTTTATTGCACTTTTCCTTATCGGAAGCCGGAAATTCCCGAATTCTGAGTAAAGTTCAATGCAGCATGCATCGCTGGTGACGTCGGTATGGGTATAATGTGATGCGTGGTATGTTTACGCATCCGCCCTCCACAGTAGTTAATGCTGGGTTTTGCGTATCATATGTACACGAAATGGTCATTTGGCGTATGTACTGCACGCATGGCAAACCGTGCGATCTGTACGCATTTTGGTGAGACTGGGTTGGTATATTTAGGGAATGCGAGGACTTGCTCGCAAATGATGATGATTGGCTCATGAGCCGATTTCGTTTCCCCAGGCCAGTATTACTGGAGCTGTGCGCAGAGCTGCGGCCGACCCTAGAGCGCCACACAGCCAGGAGCCAGGGGTTGTCCGTGCCCTCTCCTTGCTTGTCTATTCAAAAATAAAAAATTTAAGTTAATAAACACGAGTCAAAGTCTTTAATATCCTGGCATCTTTACGCACGACTTATGTGTATTGTTAAGCAGCCAATTGTATGACCAGTATATAATTACAGCATTTATGACTTCAGCATATTTACCTTGGGGATGATCGTGTCCCCTTCATGGGCTCCCACCACTCCGGTGAGAGCTGTGTCACCGACCAAAGCGGCCACTCTCAAATCGAAGGGGGAGAGTTCCCCCACTGCCATCCCCCCACCTTTTGCAGTCACGCTTCAGCGGTGGGCAGAAACCCTCTGCTTCACCTCCACCTTGAGGTCTGACCCCTTTTTTTTAATTTCAGAGTGTGTCCGCTGCTGAGACCCCACTGCATTGACGGCCTCGCAAACACGCTCCCACTCACTTCTCTTTGTTTTGGTATTTATCCCTGTTGACAGGGTTCCAAATAGCATATGCTTGCGCATTTCTACCTCGTGGAGCAAAATCTCGAGCTCGGACTCCGTGAAGTTTCGGTTTTTGCCTCTGTTCATGGTGCCAGGTGATCGGATTAAGAGGTGAATCTCAGGTCCAGAGGCCTCTCATCTCATCTTCAAACCGCTTATCCGGGGTCGGGTCGCGGGGGCAGCAGCTCAAGCAGGGGGCCCCAGACTTCCCTTTCCCGAGCCACATTGACCAGCTCTGACGGGGGGATCCCGAGGCGTTCCCAGGCCAGTGTTGAGATATAATCTCTCCGCCTAGTCCTGGGTCTTCCCCGAGGTCTCCTCCCCACTGGTCGTGCCTGGAACACCTCCCAAGGGAGGCGCCCAGTGGGCATCCTTACCAGATGCCCGAACCACCTCAACTGACTCCTTTCTAAGCAAAGGAGCAGCGGCTCTAATCTGAGCTCCTCACGGATGACTGAACTTCTCACCCTATCCCTAAGGGAGAAGCCAGCCACCCTCCTGAGAAAACTCATCTCGGCCGCTTGTACCCGTGATCTTGTCCTTTCGGTCATCACCCATCCCTCATGACCATAGGTGAGGATAGGAACGAAGATTGACCGATAGATCGAGAGCTTTGCCTTGCGGCTCAGTCCTTCTCCATGGCCTTTCCGAACTTCTCCCACACCCGCTGCTTAGCCTCCGACACGGCAGCGGCTGCAGCCCTTCGAGCCTGTCGGTACCCTGCAACTGCGTCAGGAGTCCTCCGGGATAACATATCCTGAAAGGCCTCCTTCTTCAGTCGGACGGCTTCCCTGACCACCGGTGTCCACCACGGTGTCCGAGGGTTTACCGCCCCTTGAGGAACCTAAAGACCCTGAGGCCACAGCTCACCGCCGCAGCTTCAGCAATGGAGGCTTTGAACACCGCCCACTCCGGCTCAATGCCCCCAACCTCCACAGGAATGCTAGAAAAGCTCCGCCGGAGGTGTGAGTTGAAGATCCCTAGGACAGGGGCCTCCTCCAGCCGTTCCCAATTCACCCGCACTACTCGTTTGGGCTTACCAGGTCTGTCCAGAATCTTCCCCCATTCCCTGAACTCCAACTCACCACCGGATGGTGGTGTCGGTTGACAGTTCAGCCCCTCTCTTCACCCGAGTGTCCAAAACATGCCGCCTCAGATCAGATGACACGATTACAAAATCGATCATCGATCTTCGGCCTAGGGTACTCTGGTACCATGTACACTTATGAGCACCCTTATGTTCCAACATGGTGTTTGTTATGGCCAATCCATGACTAGCACAGAAGTCCAGTAACAAACGACCACTCGGGTTTAGATCAGGGAGGCCGTTCCTCCCCACCACGCCTCTCCAGGTGTCTCCATCGTTGCCCACATGGGCGTTGAAGTCTTTCAGTAGAACTACGGAGTCCCCTACTGGAGCCCCATACAGGACTCCATTCAGGGTCTCCAAGAAGGCCGAGTACTCTGAACTGCTGTTCGGTGCATACGCACAAACAACAGTCAGAGTTTTCCCCCCCACCACCCTTAGGCGTAGGGAAGGCGACCCTCTCTCGTCTACCGGGGGTAAACTCCAACACACCGCGGCGCTCAGCCGGGGATTTATGAGTATCCCCCACACCCGCCCGGCGCCTCATGCCTCTGGCAACTCCAGAAGAAGAATAGAGTCCAACCCCTATCCAGGAGTACAGTACCAGAGCTGAGACTGTGCGTAGAGGTAAGCCCCACCAGATCTAACTGGTAGCGCTCCACCTCCCTCACCAAGGCTCCGGTTCCTTTTCCCCACAGTGAGGTGACGTTCCACGTCCCCAAAGCCAGCTTTCTGCCCGCTCAGGTCTGGTCCGTCGGGACCCCTGGCTTTCACTGCCACCCATGTGGCAGCGCACCCGACCCCAGTGGGTCCTCCTGCAGGTGGTGGGCCCACAGGACGAAGAGGGGGGGGGTGCCACGTAGCTTTTTCGGGCTGTGCCCGGCCGGGCTCCGTGGCAAACCCGGCCACCAGGCGCTCGCCAACGGGCCCTCCGTCTGGGGCTGGCTCCAGACGGGGGCCCCGGGCTTCCTCCGGGCAGGGTCTCTCCTCCTCTTTCTCGTATATTCATGGAGTCTTGGTGAGGTCCAGAGGCCTATTTACATAAAATTGCATATTTAAATGAGGGCGTGGACAGGGAGTTTGGCACCTCGGCATGTGCGCTCAATTCCACGTTGATCGAGATGTACAAAAGAAACGTGCTTGGATCCGTGCGTTCGCACACTTTGATACATCTGAATTTATTTGTGCGTAAGACAGTTTCTGGGTTTTGGCGTACGCCAAGTTTCAGTATGAAATCCACGCAAGTCTTAGTACATGAGGCCCCTGGTGTTTTTACACTTCAGTCTGCACTGTTTTTCAACAATTTCAAGTAATGATCAGTTTTTGAGTAAAGATGCGGCAATTGCAAATGTTTCTTTTTTTATCCGATTCATCGATTAATCGAAAAAATATTTGACCGATTAATCAATTATTAAAATAATTGTTAGCTGCAGCCCTACTTCTTTCAAATAGTTTTTACCTCTGAAATGCTCCACAACCTCATTTTAATATCAGACGACCCAAGGTTGCTGTTATACAGAAAAAATGAAAAGTAGCTATTGGAATGGAGCCACAATTGCAAGCTGTAGCTCGGTGGTTGGTAAACAAGTGTTCAGGAAGGATCATGCGATTTTCGAGTAGACTTCCCCAAACGCTGAAATTCCTCTTGCACATCTCGTGCATGTTTCGCTGGCATCGTCCTCTCCACAGCTGAGATATTCCTTTGCTGGAGGTTGTAGTGAATGCTGTCCCCTAGCACCAAAGCTAAAGTGCTTATTAGAATGTTTTTGGCCATTATATTTTAATAGACGTATGGCTAGTTTATTTTATTTAAATCTACTTTACTTGCAGGTCAACTGTCTTTCAATTATGTTATATTTAATTAAGTGCATTAAATTGGTCTTTCAAGTTATGAGAACCAGCATACAATCTTTATTGGTGTCACTAAAATATGAAAATAGTGCACAATATGGAAGTAAATATGTCTCATCGGATTTAGAAAATAAAAACCTTTGAATTTTAAGCACTGATGGATTTTTTTTGCCTCTGAATTTAACACTTTAAATTTTCAACAAATCCTTTTCACCTTTATTTTTCAATGTTTACAAATTCATAATCAAATATTCAACGTTAAAAAATTAAACTTAAATATTTTCAAGCTCCCCAAATTCAGCATGCCAAAGTCAGCTGCAAAATTCAATGTGATAATTCAGTGTTAACATCCAGAGACCCAAGAAAGAGCAATCGATCCTAGATGCTAGATCGCGGTCAAGCAAGGAGAGAGGAAATAAAAGCGTCTTTCTTTTTTGATACAAACATTAATTCTAAACAGCTTTTTTCACAGTAGTCTATAATAGGAAAATGCTCAAAGGTAAATCAACGTCATTAAACACTGACTGTAGCTTTTTATGGGGAGCAATGGTGGTGGACCTTACTAAACACTATCCATTGTATCGATCTGTAAAATGCAAATCAAATGAAATGTATTTATTAATCAGATTTAATTAAAGGTGAGTGGGGGGGGCTTATGTTTTACTAATGTTTTTGTTATAATGCACATTTATTTATTTATTTTTTTACTGCAGTATAAAATAAATTATGAACTAATGCCTGTATGTGAAGTGTGTGTGATTGCAGTGAGTCGGCTGGATTTCCATGCAGCAGCGTAAGGTGTAATTGTAGTGGATTAAGGAGCCCAATTTATTAGGGCACCAATTTGGCCTACATTGTTGTGATGCTGGGGCGATCTGAAGCCTGCTGTCCACTCTGGAATGAGAGCGCAGAGCTGAAAGCATTGCGTACTCAGTGGCAACGGAAGCGGCAGCAGCCTGTAGTTTAAGTGGAAGCACTGCATGCCTAAGAAAGAAGCACCCAACAGCAATCTGCTTTTAATTTTTCATCCTCATCTGTATCATGCCACTCGGTGTGGAATACTGTCGGCTCTGCATGCTCGTTGCACTCTCGTTATGCCACCAGAGGCATAACAACCAATTTGCTCCAGCCACTTAACGTGCGCCCGGTGTCACAAAACGAATACCCCCATTCCGAGTAATCAATGACGATACAAGTGTCGCAGTTTTAAGCAGGTGCCTGTTTCCATACGTGAATTACTTCATGCATGTCTACGTTTCAAACTCGTGCATGTTGCAGAAAATGTGCAACTGCGCCCCCTTGGGTCACTTTTCGTTGGGTCGCAGTCAGACTTCTGTGCACCTGCCCGCCTTCCTTGATTGACCACGATCTAGTATCTAGGATTGATTGCTCTTCCTTGGGTCCCCCGATATTAAGGTTGAATTTTATACATTGAATTTTGAAGCTCACTTTAAGTTTAATTTTTTAACATTGAATATTTGATTTTGCATTTTTTTGTTGTTGAAAAATAAAGGTGAAAATGATTTGTTGAAAATTTAGAGGCAAACAATCCAGATGCATTATTTCAATGTATAAAAAGCCATTGCATTTTTAAGCCACTGCTTAAAATGCAATGGCTTTTTGTTTTGAAAATCCGATGAGACATCCATATTGTGCACTATTTTCATATTTTAGTGATTTACTTCCATACATAACAAAGTTGATTTAAAATTCAAAGTTCAAAGTAGCTAAAGGAAGTTATCAGTCTGTTTGGTTTCATTGCAGGTGAGATTTGCACGCATCAGCATTCACACTGAATGGACGTGTTTTTCATTTTGAATATATTCCAACTGTATAATGTCAATTATTTGAAGGAGCTGTACATGCTGAACTGAATGAAAATAATTGTGCACATAAAAAATGTCTACAATTTTGATGTTGATGGGCGGCAAGCTGATCGATGTACATCTGTTGATGTAGAAGGGGAGTGGCAGGTCACCCTCTCAGACAGTTGAGTGTGACATAGAAGGGCGTGGCAGGTCACCCTCTAAGCCAGTAGAGTGTGACGTAAAAGGGCATGGCAGGTTACCCTCTCAGCCAGTACTGGCACGTAGAAGGAGCGTGGCAGGTCACCCTCTCAGCCAGTAAAGTGGGACGTAGAAAGGGCGTGGCGGTCTCCCTCGCGGCAGTGAAATCATATCTCTTTGACAAAGAAGCCCAAACTGCCCTTTGGAATCTCTTCACAGAAGGCCTGAATCTCAACACATAGAAACACAATACACATGCTATGTGTAAAAGCCAGCATTTGATTAATTTCTTGGTCCATTCTTGCTAGCCCGGTGAGACTGATTTCACATTATCTTTCTGCAGATCAAGCTGCTTTTCAAATATTTAAAATGTATCGGACCAATCAGTTCATAATAAACAAGAAGCGCCACAATTAATCAATAATGGTGGCGCCCAAGTAAAGTATAGCTATCGCAGAAAAAATCTAAACTGTTTTTATCTGAAAAAGCCTGAATTACACGGGGAGCGTGTGTTTTTCTGAATAATGTTACAAAACAATCTGCAATTCAAAATATATATTTTTTGTCATTCTAACAATGTTCAGTCTCTTTCAAAATTTAGAAACCAGTCCTGAACAGCTTCTCTCTCTCTCTCTCTCTCTCTCTCTCTCTCTCTCTCTCTCCTCTTCTCTCTCTCTCTCTCTCTCTGCTCTCTCATCATTCTCTCTCTCTCTCTCTCTCTCTCTCTCTCTCTCTCTCTCTCTCTCTCTCTCTCTCTACAGGAGACGAAGGCGTGGTGTTTGGCCATTCTGTGGAGACGTCACATGTCAGAGCTGAACCCTTCCAGGACCTCAAGTAAGTCCCAACACGCCTCAGTCAGAGATTCTTCTGAGGTAAAAATGTTTGCTTGTCTATCTAAGATGAAATTGTACAGTCCTGTGCTCCCCACGTTTCTCAGTATACACATTTGGACTCAGAAACCAGCTGAAGAATTGCCAGCAGTTCTGCTTCCACTGCACATTAACATGTACACAAGGGGGCAGTATATCGTTTCAGAATTCAAATGCCCAGGCACCGATGAGCATGTGCTCCATCGACAATAAGTTCAAGAATTAATGCTTTTGTATGAAAGAGATGTTGCAGAATCATTCAGATGCACTGCTGAAGAGCCGTTGGTGTACTACTCCCTACCTAAAAGAAGGTGCTTGTGCAGTCTGAGCAGCCAAGTGGACCTGTGTGGATTTTGCATACGTTCAGGATGCAGAAATTAGATTTGGCCTTTATTGTGTCGATTTCTGTTTGTCTGCGTAGCCAGGATTTTTCCACAGGGTTGACTTTTATGAAGTATACAGACAAATAATTTTTTACGTCATTTTTTTATTCCGATAAAGGCAGCAATTGTCCCAAAATTAAACAACGCATTATTTCATCACAGATCGGACGATTAATGGCAACCAGCAAGCTCTTGCTGGAATTCAGCTCCGGCAGGAGTCTGGGAGTCCAGCGGGAGCTCTGGGAGTCTGCAAACGGCAACACTCCCTTTCTCCTCCATGTCGTGATTCAATCTGTGCTTCAGATTGATGTGGAAGTGGAAGAACCAGAGACGTCGGAAAACCCGACACTGTCGTTGCGATTCATGAAATCATCCGGAGGCACACACAGCTTTTGGATGTGATATAATATATTACTCGAGTTTTCCCAACCTCTAGTTTCAATTAAACCCATATCAATAATGTAGAAACCCCAGTCACACATAATATACATAATATAACATAATATAATAACATTTTGCCTATAATTTACAATGTATAAGATTTGTTTACCTACATTTAAATATTTTTTAACCGTTCACCGAACAAAAGGCAACAGGCTGATTATCATTTAGGGTTCCACACAATGACATGCAGAAGCGTCATCAATATGCCCACTGAAATG
>OLKM01005621.1:0-16558 GCA_900291075.1 Melanogrammus aeglefinus | reverse complement strand
GCCCGACCCAGATTTGGTCGAGTCAGTTTTTTTAAATGGTTGATGTCAAGATAGCATTTCTTGATGTTTTTAAAATTAAAAAAATAACATTTTCACAAAGAGCTGCTCACCGCATTGGTATTTCGGTAAATATGTACTTGTGTATTTACCTTTTATCAATCTTGATAATATATAGTACTCATTAACTGTTATTAAGTGTATGTCAAGGACTTATGAATCGCTTTAGATCCTGTACCTGCAAAATGCATAATTAGCAGTTTAATAAAGGACTTATTAACCTTAATAAGCATGGTTCCCGCTTTAGATCCAGTACCTGCAAAATGCATAATTGGCAGTATAATAAAGGATTTATTAACCTTAATAAAGATTAAAAAAAAATATATATAAATATTATTAAAAGGACCCTAATATAAAGCGTTACCGGACAACTCTAAATAAAACAGAAGGTTAATTATGGTCTATATATCATATACAATTCTTTATTATCAGAACGAAAAGGTTATGAACATGCTTGTAACAAGAACCAACACTGAATCAATAAAATAAAATAAAAGCTAAACAACTGCCTGTGATTCCCATTTATCAAATTCTGGATGTTCAAACCTTTTAGAGGTCGTGATACTGAAAATGTATTAAATATTGAAAAAAAAATGAAAAAACTGATGGAGAGAGAGTAGAGCTGAGTGATGTTTGGAAGAAATATATTTGCTGAGGCAGTGCTTAGCAACCATGACACCGGATCTTCTTAGAGCGCTCTTTTCACTGTGCTGATAGGCGTCATATCTTTAGCTAAGATACATTACATAATGCGCTGGTTATTCCTTTGTATGGTTTCCATTTCTTTGGTCCGGGGTAAGGGCTGGAAAAGCAGGCACGTTGTTGCTTGTCAAACTTCTGAGGTTTGACTAGCAATAACTAGGCTGTCAGGTGCTACTTGGGGAGGTACGATAGTGTAACCTCAAGCTTATGCTAATCTGTGCTTATCAGACTTCGGAGCCAAACCATTTTAAAATAACCAAAGTTGTATGACCATTCTTAGGTACATTTCTTCGTATTTGACAACGATTTTCCCTCACTCTGTTTAGCCCCCGTTCATTTTCTTCTGAGCAGTGTTGTGCTACTCCACACAATCTTGTGATATTGTGAGTGGCAACATTTTGGCTGGATATTTTGGACTAATTTTTGCCAACAGAATGGTCTGAACGGTGCTCTGAGTATTCGGATTTCTATATAGGACTTTCCCCCAGTTTGAGTGTGGGCGCTTGCGTGCACCACGCTCTGATGTAGCACCCCACTCCTGCTGGACTCTCTGGGCCACTGCTGACGCAGCCTCCACTCTGCTGGACTCTGGGCCTCTGGGCTGACTTAGCCTCCACTCTGCTGGACTCGGGGCCTCTGCTGATGTAGTCTCCAGTCTGCGGGACTCTGGGCCCCTGCTGTGGTAGCCCTCCTCCACTCTGCTGTACTCTGGGCTGACGTAGCCTCCACTCTGCTGGACTCAGGGCCTCTGCTGATGTGGCCTCCAGTCTGCTGGACGCTGGGCCCCTGCTGACGTAGCCTCCTCTCTGCAGGACTCTGGGCCTCGGGGCTGACGTAACCTCTCAATCTGCTGGACTCTGGGCCTCTGCTGGACAATAGCCCTCTCATTCTGCTGGACTCTGTGGACCCTGCTGACGTAGGCTCCACTCTGCTGGACTCTTGGCCTCTGGACTGACGTAGCCTCCACTCTGCTGGGACTCTGCCTCAAGGCTGACGTTAGCCTCCACTTCTGCTTGGACTCTTGGCCTCGGGGCTGATGTAGCATCACGCGCAGACATAGCTTCACGCGCTGACAAAGCATCAGCTGCTGACGTAGCCTCATCATTCTGTTCAGGGCATGGGGGAGCTAAGCCCGGTCAGTGATGATGCTATTTGTCCCGATGGATATCCAGCCCTAATTAACATTGAAGCAATTTCACCAGAAAATAAAAGGATCTATCACACTGAAAGTAGGGGTGATACAGAACACAAGTCACGGTTTGGTACATAACTTGGTTTTGAAGTCACGGTACGGTACAGGACGCTACGGTTCATAAAGGGAACATTTTAAAAAAACTGCTTGTTTATCAACAACGGAGAATGGCCATAGACTTCAGCAATGAAAACACCAATAGACTTGGTTATGGCATTTTCCTGTTCTGAATTCCCAGACAGGGGTTGTTGAAATAGTGTTGTGAGCTGGGTTTGCACAGTTCGTTTTTTTTAACAGCAACGGCGATGGTAACACCTGGATGGTGCCTTTTCAAATGTGTGTGCATGTTAAAGTGTTGTACGTAGACACAGAGAGCCCTCTCTGTAGCCGGAGAGCCTGTCGGAGACCTTCTCCATAGCTTACGTGCGGATCCAATATTTTTTCACTATCCGTCGACGCAACGGAGACGGCGAGGGCTGTGATTGGTCTAACAAAATCATTTCCTGAATCCCTTCTCCGGTTTGACTTTGCACCTCATTTACTTTGTACATTGTTTACTTTGCACATTAAGGACCAATAAAACACCGAATAAGATTTGAAAAGCTTTGAAAGTTTATCTACAACACTCCTTAGATGGTTTGTGGTCAACATAGATCGGGCGGTGAATTGCATTGTGTATCTGACATCCCGATGGCGATCTACGAATGCTCGAGGGGTTTCCGTAGTTACGTAATCGGATTACGGAGTCAGAGTTGTATACTCTGGCTAAACGGTCCAGGGGAAAGTAAATTTCGCATCGCAAAACAAGCCTTTACATTCGCCATATTAACTCTATGTACGCCACATTTACGCAGCGCGGTCCACCTCTGTAACCACCCAGAAGGTTTGGTACAAATACGTGTAGTGTTACACCCCTACTGCAAAGTTGGTCTTCACAACTTTAGTTTAGCTGCTATATATATATAGCACAAGTGGACATGATTAACATGCGTAGCCCATCACTGCAGACCTTCTACCTGTCCCTCAGCCTGTGTCCTTCTCCCCCCGTTCACGCTCCCATTCCTCCTGTTTCCTTACTTTGTACCGACACATTTCCATGGTCTCGACCTCCTCCAAAACGTCAATACTATAGAGGCGCTCCACCCTCTCTGTTTCTTCTCCTCAACTATTCTCGTATTAACATTCTGCCTAAGTTTACAACTTTTACTAAAATCTCCCCCGCCCCCAAAAAGAAAACAAACTCATCTTCCTCTTAGTGTGAGGTCTGCTTCTGGGGAGGTACACATGCTAGTGATAGCCCTTTAATCAGTACAGAAACCCCTTGTTTTATAGCACCCACATGCCTGCTACTGTTAGCGTCCTCTGGCTAGGGCACCTCTGTATCTTTGTATTTATTTATTTATGCATTCATTTATTTGATTATTTTTAATCTGAGGGATGTGCCGATGGCTATGCCAGGGGTCGGGTTAATGGGACGCTCAGCCCTACTTGTTCTCTTGAATTGGTATTCTAATGACAAGCGCACACTTTGAAATATTTTGACCCTGAAAAATGTGGAGTCTGATAATCCAGACAATTTTGCTTAAAGCACATTGTTGATGAAGGTATTTAACTGTACTATTTCTACAAAGCGAGGAAGAGAAAGTGTGAACAAAACAAAGGTGGAGAGGTAGGGAATGAAGAAACCTTCTGGGGGAGACTGAAGGGGAGTGCTCCTCTGCATCTTGATTAATTTGCCTTCAATGAGTTGGAATACACAGCAGTCCCATTCTGGACTGACGCATCTCTGGGATTCACCTTATGCCCCCTGCTGTGTTGGCTATACTCCGCCAAACCAATTATACTTAAAGACATAAAGAAGAAAAATAATATCCCAATAGTCTTTATCGTTTAATATCCTCCAAAGAAGGCGGGTCGTTTATAACTCTTCATTTCCATCTTTGGGAAAGAGGCACCCAGGATTAAAAACAGCTATCCTCCAAAGTTTCTAAAGACTGTTGGTAAACCAATATTTTAGGTTAACCCTTCTCAGGGGCCAGCTTGTTTAGTGTGAAACACAGGAGACTATGTTTGCCGCATTCAGAGGGCCTCTTCTTTCATATGAATATTTCTAGCACATCAGTGTATTATTGTTTGATCCTTCTATATTATGTTGGTAATATTGGAAGAACTTCCAGCCTACTGCTTTTTTCAAAGTCGATCTGTTTTATTGTGGGATGTCATTTTAGGCTTGCCTGTTCAGTCTACATTGGAGAAACAGACGCCGCAATGCTCTGTACTGTACATTTTTATAGAATTCCATAAACTAACTGTCCCCTATTTGTATACATTATTAACTTGGGTGTGCTCTGTAAAAGATGTGTTGAATAGTATTGTAGTCTGATAAGGTGAATCTATTATATATTCTATGTTATCTGGAGCACTGGAAGGTAATTACATTTTTCTCGAATCAGTTATGCCACAAGTCCCGACGGATGATCATTCTACCGGAAATACTGTTTTGGACAGACTAATGGGCATCATTTTCTGAGGCTTATAGAAGTGGTAGGCTCATGTCAAATATGCCATATGCCATGAGGAATTGAATAGGGTTGTCAAAAAATAGGCCAGTATATTGCAAAATGTTAATGAAATGAAATGTAAGGGATGAGAAATGTCGCCACAATTTGTCACTTCCCCCGTGGGGAACGGCGGGCAAGGCAGAAGCGGGGTACCGTGTTTCACACACAGCTGCCACTGCTGTGGACTTACATCAGAGCTACTTCATGGGGGACGGCTAGTGGAGCAAGGGCAGAGTCAGGCAAATGATCAGGATCAAACCAATGCTAAGGCAGTGCTTATCTGATCATGCTGTTATGGGCTGCATAATGTGTCCATGCACACCATATCATCTTTAATAATGTATGCAGGTGGATCTTGAAGGTTGTTTTGGAACCCTGTTTTAGTACAAAGTTGTTTTCTTGCTTTAACAAAAACATTGGGGATTCACCACATGCTGCCTTCATTGAAGTCCCTTTGCCTGATACACATAACCCTGTTTGGCAATCAATCATTATAATTAATTTACCTTATAATAACTCAAGTTAATAACTCAAGTTAATATAAGAGATCAAGTAAAAATCAACAAAACCCAATAAATGAGAAGGCAATGTGTTTGCTGATTGTGGTACTTTGTACTTCCTGAAGTTTTTTGACAGATATCATGGCCATCAGCTCGTAGATTGTCTGGGTTCCAGAGACAGCCGGGGAGCGGGTTGGCGAACCCCGACAAGCATGTCGCTGGCGGTGTGAACCTAGTTTTGGGGGGAGGCAGATCTCCCAGACTGTGGCAGCGGCTGACATTAGCTCTTGGAGGAGGCTGGGCCTTTAATGAGTTTCTATACAACTGTTTTGGTTTATGTGGTTGTGTGTGCATACAGATTTGGTGCATGTGTTTGTCGTCGCCGGATATATACCCAAATTTGAATACAGGAATTCTTAGTGCTTCAGAACTTCAACCTCCAAAAAATAACGCAAGGAGAACATGACTAAGCTATCCAGCCTTGGACCCTTCCTCGCATGCCCATCTCTGGCCTCCACTGTCTGCACTGTGACGTCTGCACGAGGGGGGACAGATGCTCAGAGCCTAGTGCTGTGCTGTCATGAGTTTGACTCGGGCAGTTCGAGGCGGCCAGCAGTGGACTCCTCCGGTTGTATTCTCTGATGGCTCTCCTCTTGAGCTTCTTTCTCATTCTCAATGGTATTCTCCTGCCATTTGATAATAACATAATGGATTCCAGCACCTACCCTTTAACGTGACCTCATCTTCCCATGGTTTCTGCCACTGGGCTCTTGGGATTATTTGCTTTTTGGGTGTCATTCAATCTGTGGACCCTGCAGCCTTTTGATACTGTTTTAGGGCCCTATAGGTACACATGGCTGCTGCTATACTCTACTATGCACTCAGACACCTGGCCTGCTTACATGAGTCCTGTTATCATGCAAATGCTGGGAGCTTGACACAGGTAATTGCGGTGGACGTTTAGCAGATTGGATTTGCTGGCGGCGATGCTACCCCATGCTGATGGAGGCTGGTTATCAGCCACATGCTGTAGGTCACGTAAATATTTGATCCAGGCTTAATACAGGCTTTGAGACCTTATCCCAGGGGTCAGCAACTAAGTTTAACCTCAAAACCATTTTTTTTGGCAGCTTTATGCTGGAGAGAGGGCCAGTAGTGTGCACCCTAAAAAAAAAAGCCACCAACACTTAACACAACACAATGGTGGCGCCAGATATTTTTTCGTGCGGGCCCAGTTATGGCATGCGGCTGCCAGCGTTACCGACCCCAGCCTTATCCCATTGGAAGCGCCCTGGAATGATTTTGTCAATAGAATAAACAAAATTCCTTCCTAAAGGGCAACCAGTGCGCTGCTACAAACAGACACCAGAAGCAGCTGTGCACTGGAACTAACTACTTAATACTGATATTGATTTGGTTTAAATTGAGTTGAATATGGCAATAAGGCAACTGCTTGAAGGATAGCATCATCCAAATAAATGGTTGGCACACATACACAAGCACACTGATCCATTCCTGTTCACACACTAGACCTAGGGCAGTTGAGCTTTTCCCTTTGAGGGGGCAGAACACATTGCCAGCCCGTCTCACCCATGAGTGCAGTGGCCTTCAGTGGTATGGTGAGATGAGCCCTTCTTCCTGGTAATGTTGTTGAAGGACAGGCCTCTGTTTCTCCACTTTCCTGTCTCCTTATTGTTGTTTAACCAGCCCACCGTGTGTGTTCTTTAAACTTGACTGATCCTTCATCCTTGCCCACAAGGCTCATGAGGGCCATCTGCACTGTAAGAGCTACAATCCAGGGACACATTTTTTCCTGAAGAATTTTACCTTGTGTTGCATGTTATATTGCATATGTTTTGTGTGTGTGTAAGTGAGTGTTTTACCCAGTTGATCTTCTATCCATGGTTAGTCCATTCCCAGTAATCCCTCCCAAGTGATATAGAATGCAGTGTGAAGGAGATGGAGTAGGATATGAGGAAGAACACACAGTAGGACGGAGCGATGGAGAGAGATCATTGTGTTTAGAAAGATGGACGGAGGGGAGTATCAGAAGAGATAGACGGGAGGGGAGAGAGAATTCAAATTTTAATGTGAGAAAGAGACAGATAGCAAATATATTACCAGAGAGAAAGACGTGAGAGAAAGATTTAATAAAAGATGACTACGGGGCACGGGCTGTATCTCACAACACAAGAAATAATGACACATTAGGTCTACAAGCAGACCTGCTCAGTGGTCTTTCCCTAAAGCTGTAGGCATCACTGGTTTGTATGACAAATAACACCCAACAAACTAATGCGCTCTCTCTCTCTCTCTCTCTCTCTCTCTCTCTCTCTCTCTCTCTCTCTCTCTCTCTCTCTCTCTCTCTCTCTCTCTCTCTCTCTCTCTCTCTCTCTCTCTCTCTCTCTCTCTCTCTCTCTCTCTCTCTCTCTCTCTCTCTCTCCTCATTCACTGTTATATCTCTCACTCCTTATTCTCACACTTGAAAGGATTGGAGTAATTTGTTGGGTACAACATTAGCTCTTTGTTGTCCTCGGGGAGGACTGCTGTGATGATTTGTAAACAACGCCACCGGCCCCACTTTACACCCATCGCCAGCGGTGATGGAACGGGCAGAAATGCAGACGATAATAACCACATTGGGGGAGAAGAAGCGATTGGCTCATCCAAACGGACGTAGGGAGCAGTCGGGTCTGGAAGGAGCTTTATCTGTGAGAACTGAACGGAGCTGAATGTCTTCCTGCTGCCTGCCGGACGCTATACACAACTGGGGGATTGTGATGTGTAATGATGTGCAAAACGGTTTTATCTCTGGGAAAGTTGCAAAGATTGGTGTGTGGTTATGTCTATTTCCAATAACATGGCCAAGTTGTGATGCCGTTAAAAAGGTTATGGGCAGCGGTAGTAAGTAAGGCACACCCCTTGACTCTTTAAAAGACCAGCCAGCATTAACAAGAGAAAAGGTTGGAGGGTGACACCGTAAAGGTGGGGTTTTAGACCTCTCCAAGGACAGATTAATCACATGTCCTCCTGGAACAAACTACCTTTCCCTTGAATTCATCTTTCTGAGGACCTTGAGTGGTGCGGAGAGTTAGAAAACAAATCAAGTTAATGCTGAATGAAGCCTCTTCTCCTGGTGAGTTAAGGCCTCCTGCCTCCTACTCAGGCTCTCAGTTCTGTAGTGGGAGCTCTGGCGTTGCACAAGACTTTAGTGTCCACATGCTCACCTGCACACAAAAAGACCCACCCCGGTACAAATAAGACTTATCGGAGTGCAATTAGCATTGCTCATTAGGGCCCGCTTGCTGTGTTTTAACAGACACAGTTCCCAAAGCAGAATAATGTCTTCTCTATTATTCAGTTGGAGGCTGTCCCAGAACAAGGGGGGGAAAGCCACTTTGTATGAGGGCGTTGGACGGCGGTCTGGAGCTGGGAGGCACCCCATGCTGGGCTGCTGCCAGCCTTTCTCTCCTGCCTCGGCTTTTCATCCTTTATACCCGATCCTTTTTCTTTACTTCACGGCATTATGGATTTTGGTATCACAGTTGACTGCACTGTTTATGTGTGTAATTTATTAATCTTCACTTCATAACTCTATCTTATTTCAAGGCTGAAACACACAACCACAACATGACAACATAATTCCTAAACATAAATTCCAGATTTACTCAACAACCAAAAGAGTCATGTCAAGTTCAATGCCTCACGACTCATCAACTGTTGAAGTCATAAGGTTAAAATCATTGTTAATCCACAGTATCAATTCCTAGAGTCATCAGGCCTGGACCTTTAACCAATCAGGCTCCTATCTGCTGCCCCCCCCCCCAGTATCACACGCGTCCCAGCAGGGGCTGCCTGCAGAAAGACCGGTTGGCCCTCCTTCACTGAGGGGCTCCTGGGGCCCCCTGTATTGTGAGGCTCCTCCGCTCTGATGGGGGGACCGTGCCTGATGGCTGGAATAATGGTCCTGATCGGTCTGGCTGGCTGTGGGAATGGCTCATTGACAGGCAGACTAGAACCTCCTCCGCCTCACCCTCCTCTACCCTTCTCTCTCTATCTCTCTCCATCATGTTCTCTAGCTCTCTCCATCACTCTCTCTCTATCTCTCTCCGTCACTCTCTCTAGCTCTCTCCATCACTCTCTCTCTATCACTCTCTCTATTCGATGTAATCTTTTTTTTACGCTGCTTGTAGCACTTTACCATTGTTTTTGAAAGAAGAAAATACTTTTACTGAGCTGTTCTTGTTTTGCCATGTTTCATTTATCGTGTGTGTGTGTGTGTGTGTGTGTGTGTGTGTGTGTGTGTGTGTGTGTGTGTGTGTGTGGTGTGTGTGTGTGTGTGTGTGTGTGTGTGTGTGTGTGTGTGTGTGTGTGTGTGTGCGTGTGTTCCAAAACTAGCTAGTGGGAGTAACAGGATTATTATATAGATGGAGAAGCAGAGAGGTGGGTGAGCAAAACATATTGATAGACCCCTAGTATTGCGCTTTCTCTCTTCACACCTCCCTCCCTCCCTCCTTCCATCTGTGCTTACTGGAGGAGAAAATAAATAGTTTTAACGGTCAGAGGCCTGGTCTGGATTTACTTGTTGTTACTGTGTGTGTGTGTGTGTGTGTGTGTGTGTGTTTGTGTATGTGTCATGAAGTTGCGCAGGTAATCCCTCAGCTACATTGTGGCTGTGGCCCTCATACCCCTGTCTTTGAGCAAGGCACCAATCGTGGGTCTGTGCAAATTAATTAGAATCAAATTAGTTTGTATGGCAAAAAAAATCTCAATCAATCCGGGTCCTCAAAATTCGGACGTGTGTCTTCTGATGTGTGTGTATGTGTACGCATGCTGCATTCTTTATGTACGCTGCGCTGGTTAAAAGTTAATATACTAAATAATTAAGCTTTGATTCATCCTCTGTTGCCGGAGAAATGCAGATAAAAAGAGATGGGGGAGAGAGAGATGTCGAGTGAGGAATGAACGGATGGAAGGGAAAGGCGGGGGGAACAAAAGGGTGAGAGCTGAAGAGAGAATAAGATGTGGGAGATGCCAGAGAAAGCAACGAAGCGAGAGATGCGGGAGGAGTGACCAAGCATGGGCTTGAGATGCCCTCTAGGGAGAGAGTGTCACACATGTTGGAGAGAGCGCCACTCATGTTGGAGAGAGCGCCACTCATGTTGGAGAGAGCGTCACACATGTTGGAGATGTGTAGAGCATTACACGTGTTGGAGGGAGCGCTACGCGTGTTGGAGGGAGCGCTACGCGTGTTGGAGGGAGCGCTACGCGTGTTGGAGGGAGCGCTACGCGTGTTGGAGGGAGCGCTACGCGTGTTGGAGGGAGCGCTACGCGTGTTGGAGAGAGGGCTACGCGTGTTGGAGCGAGCGCTACATACATTAGAGAAAGCGTTACACGTGTTGGAGAGAGCGTCACACATGTTGGAGAGGGCGTTACAATTGTTGGAGAGGGATGCCCAGCAGAGAAGGGCATTGATATCTGTCCAATGTGAGGATGGTGATTTAGAAGGCTCCGTCAGCCCTACGCAGAGTGCCAGTTGTTCCTCACATGTCGCTCATATTGACTGATATTATCACCAGGTGGTATTACCGGGTAGAGCGTGTGTACGATTAAGGCTTAGTCCTGATCGCAGCGACCAGGGTTTGATCCCTGCCTGTGGTCCTTTGCTGTATGTCTTCCTCTCTATATCTTCCAGGCCTTCCTGTCTATCTCCATCAAAAAAAAAATAAACATACAAAAATAAAGCAGAAAAATGCACAAAAAAAGGAACACCTAACGTGTTTGAGGTGAGGTGGCAGGTTGGGGCTGCTAGCCTTGGGATAGGCGGATAGTCGGCCAGGAGAGCACTGTAGCTCTGAGCCTGGAAGTCCTGGGTGAGGAGCTGCTAAAGGACTGGATGAAAGTGGAGATATAACTTATAACATACAACACTGAAATAAGGTAGGGAGCACCCAAATCAAACACGTCCAACCTCCATCTAGTTAGCAGCAGGAGTCATGTACCGTAAATCCTCTAATATAGGCCTGTATTCCATTAGCGGCCGGGTCTCTAACATTGGCCGGGCTCGCTGTCGGAGGAGGTAAATAATGGCCGGTCTCTAATACAGGCCGGGGCTAATATTAGAACCAAGTAACACAGGGGGGGCGGGGGCGATGTTTGCTAACGAATCCAAACCATAGCTACGGTAGCCTGGTCATCACCTCGCACTTGACTCGAACGTGAGACTTCAGTTTTCAGTCACCGGTAGGCTAACGTTGTTTACCATGGCAGCTGCAGAGCCAAAGAGGAGACGAAAATTTGACATCAAGTTCAAAGAGAACGTGCTGGAATATGCTGCAGAGCACTCTGGGGAGCAAGCTTCTAAACATTTTAACATTGACCCGAAAAGAATAAGATACTGGAAAAAGCAAAAAATGGATCTAGCCGCAGCAAACAAAAAAAGAGCAAGACTGCCAGGAGGAGGGAGAAAAAAGGTTAGCGAGGAGTTTGACACAAAACTCTCTGAGTGGATCCATTCAATGAGGGACAATCATAACCGAGTGTCGAGAAAAATGATCCGAAACAAGGCTCTGGAAATCTACCCTACAGTGAGTGATAGCGGTGCGCGATTTCTGGCTAGCAGGGGTTGGCTGCAAAAGTTTTTAAACCGAAATGGCTTCGCATTGCGACGTCGCACCACAATGGCTCAGAAATACCCAGATCTCCTCACAGAGAAACTTGTCTCATTCGTCGACTACGTGAGCAAGACTGTCGTCTCGAAAAGAATTTCAGAGAAGGACATAATTGCAATGGATGAAACTGCCGTTTGGTTCGATATGGTGTCTCCCAGTACCATTGACGTAAGAGGGACGAAGAGCGTTGCGCTCAAAACAACGGGCCACAAGAAAAGCCATCTCACAGTTGTCCTTGCTGCCAAGGCTGATGGCACTAAACTCAAGCTTTATGTCGTCTTCCGGGGGGCCATCCGTGAGGTGAAGGCAATGCAGCAAGACATCTCAAGAGCAGTCATCGCCACATCTGCCAACGGCTGGATGAATGACGACTTGACCACAGCATGGCTCAGGTCAGTGGTAGGCAAATTCAGTTTTCGCCCGCGCCTGCTGGTGTGGGATGCCTACCGCTGTCACATCAGCACCTCTACCAAACAGGAATTGAGGCCCTACAACATCACAACCGCGGTGATCCCAGGAGGCTGCACTAAGTATGTGCAAGCCCCCGATGTCATGTGGAACCAGCCATTCAAAGCGAGCCTACATGCTTCTTATGATGAGGTGGGATGGCTGGGGACGCAGACAGAGCAATTACACAAGCGGAGGGAACCTAAAAAGCACATTCTCGCCGTCTGCTTGTGGCCTGGGTTTTCTCGCTGCTTGGGACAAGCTGGACAACGGACCTGATCATCAAGTCCTTCAAAGTGGCTGCGGCAGTCTGTGAAACCCGACGGGAGTGAGGACGACCTCATATTGTGCTTCCGAGAGGGACAGGTATGTTGAAATTAGCACTCACTTCTATCACTATCACTATTGCATTCGTGAGTGAGCCTGTCCACTGTGACTTGCAATAACGGCCCAAACTAAATTTAATGTATCGTTCTTTTACAGCCCTGCGCTGCTGGACGACAGGCCCTGACTGCTGCCCGTCTGCGCGAGGAAGAGAACAGACACGCAGCAGAACATGAGGAGGATGAAGAAGAACTGTACAATAATGAACTTGTTGTAGAGACTGGCGCAAGTGATGAAGAGGAGGAGGAAATTGAGGAGGAGGAGGATTAAACAGAATTGGAGGATTTTGTATGTATGGTTAAGTGTTTACAATGCACTACCGGTATGTTTGCTACGTTTTTGTTACCATATTACCGGTACTAGCCTGAATTACCGGTATTTGTTCTGTTTGTATATATCGTTATGGTGTACTTTTTCAATAAATGAACCTAGTATTTTATAGGTTCAAATAGACACAAAATCTCGTTTTTATTAATTCCACTGGTAGTCTGTTTTGCTCGAATAGAAATAGAGGCCTGTCTCTAATTCTGGCCTCCTTCCATTAATGGCCTGGACCGCGATGCACTTGAGTGAAATAAAGGCCCGGGCCTATATTAGAGGATTTACGGTATTTGATGTTTCTGAGCCCGCAGCAATGGCAAGAATTGTTCACACGCACACACATACGCACACAATCATCAGGTAAAATGCCCTTTGGGATTATTTCAATTTTATTCAGAGGAAACCATCTCGTTTTTGAGGGGACCTCACCTACATTAAAAACATACAGTCAGACAAAAGTTCTCTCCCACACCCAAAACCACCCATATCCTCCCCATACCAACCATTAGTTATTAGAAAATAAACAGTTAAATTTAGGGGCATTCATGTACACATAGACACAGAAAAGGAAAGAAACAAAAAAAATACAAATAATAATCAAGCAGGAGGAAAATAATTGCAGCTTCTATGCACATGATTAGGGAGAGCCTAAACTGGTGAAAAGAGGAAATGCCTGACCTAGGTAAGCTATTCCAAGTAGAAGGGGCTTTACATTGTAAGACTCTCTTCACAATTTCTTTGGCTATTCGTGGAACAAAAAGAAAAGATGGTCCGTATCTCTTAGGCTATAGGATGACCCAGGTGAAAAAATATTATACTTCAACTACACTTTTGAAAGGATGTACTAAGTACACTTTTAGTATTTAACTGTATTCTGTACTAATTTCGTTGCATTCAAGTATACCAAAATGTACTAAGGTATACCTTAAGTACTACTATAGATATACTTCAGTGTATTTAAGTGCAAATAGTATGCTAAAATGGCACAACATTTGACAACCTTTAAGTGTACTGAAGTACACCAGTGAAAAGTATGATTTCTAGCATTGGAAACACACTTGCAGTACAATTACATTATATCACAAGTGTGTTTGAATTTACTTAAAAAGGCATTACAGTTGAATTGATATTAGTATAGAAGTCTACTTTGAGCACACTATTATTATACTTCTGTCATATTTCAAATTAAGTTCAAACACACTTTCTGACTATATTTAGTACTGCTGCCTGGATGATTTTAAGGGCCAGTTCCTTCTTCGTGAAAAGCTCCCCCGGTGCAGATGCCAACATGCCTAGTCACAGCAGCAGTCTATGAAAGTATCAACGTAAAATCAAAGAAAAATTAACAAAATAACTTCAAATATGACAGAGGTTTAATAATAGTTTGTTCAAAATACACTTCTATACTAAGATCAATTTAAATCTAATGCCTTTTTAAATATATTTCAAACACACTGGTGATATAATGCAATTGTACTGCAATGATTTCAAATGCTAAGAATAATAGCTGTCACTGGTTGTGCCATTTTAGCATACTATTTAAACTTGGGAGTATACTGAAGTAGTTCTATAGTAGTACTTAAGGTGTACTTTAGTACATTTTGGCATACTTGAATGTGATGAAATTGGTACAAAATACAATTACATATTAAAAGTATACTTAACCCCTAAACCTATCCTTTCAAAAGTATAGTTGAAGCGTAATATTTGTTCACCGGGTTATCTGTAAACGTATTTATCTCCACTGATCTACTGTCATGATACTGTTGTTAACCTTGTTATTTGTTATTTGTTATTTATTTAATTTATTTTTCCATTACTTCAGGGACCCTGCACTTTTGGCACATTTGGCACATTTATATGTATGCTTATATTTATATTATCCATCATATTTCATCATATTTATTTATTTACTTCTCACATAGGGTCACCTACAAACGGACAGTTACATGTATATAGTATGTTTATTTTTATCTTTATTTTATCTTATTCAAATAGTTTTGTACTATAATTTTATTTTAAATTGGTACATTTATTGTATATATACTGTTTTTTCGCACTTCTCTTTTCCCACTGTACTGCTGGTCACCTGTGAATTTCTTCCAAGGGGGATTAATAAAGGACTATTTTATTTTATCTTATTTTATGATTAAGATTAATCCAGAGCTAGGCACTGAAGCACTAAGATCATCTTAATGCTAAGTGCTTAGGTTATTTAAGGGATGGCTACGTAACGAATGGTTAACAAGTATTCACACTCCAAAAATAAACAAAATAACACTTTTTGCCGGGATTTATTTGTTTTTATCAGCAGTTTGTTTTATTAGCGTGACGAGACAACCGTCACTCGCTGAAAAACAATATCCTGAGATTGATAGCGAACAAATCAAATGGCGCCATTTAGGAGGTTCACGTGTAGCATATACTAATAAGTATTATAGCAAGCTTTCCAAAAGCATGGCAAAAGCATTAACCAAACATGGTGCGCTGCTACTGAAGCTGGAGATACCGGTCAGTAATCAATGCCCTCAGCATGGTTAGACCTGCTACTGAAGTTAAAGCTGCCGTCAGTAACCAATGCACTCAGCGGTCAGTTGTATATGGGGCCACTACTGCAGGGCTGCTAATGAGGTAAAGTTAGATTGTGAAACCTAACACACAAACAAATAGCCTACTACTCGAACGGCCTACCGAAGCGCAGTTCTGGTTGGGTTTTCAAGTAAAATCCTGGACTCAAATTAAACACACTGAATTAACAAATAAGATGACTACTGAGCTCTGGTAAACCGTATTATGCTTACCGTGAAGTAAATGGACGATTCGTCCACTTTGAGGAAAGACGCTGTCCTCTTGGCCTTGCGATACTACGCATAGCATCCTCCCTCGGTTCCTACCATGTCAATCTTAATTTGAAATGATGACAAAGGTATGATGATAGTGTGTTTCAAAATTGATCTTACATCACTTGACCCTGTAATACCTTTTGTATAACTCTATATCAACACACTCATGGTAAATGCAATTGTACCTGCACAGTGTCGTTCAGCACACCAACCACCCGGTACAAGCGTATACTTATAAGGGTCAAAAGTTTGGCCATTTAGCATGGCGATTTACACAAGGAAGTACTTCTATAGTTAAGCTACTTGAGGATTGCACGTTAGTGAGCATATTTAGATAACTGAATTGTGACAGAATAGGTACAAATATCTTACATACTAAAAAGTGTATCTTAGCCTTATCCTTTCCTCCATAGTTGTAGTATATTCACTGTGTGCCCTATCTAGAACTGGTACCGACACACAATGTTTAAAACTCGAGCAACAATAGGATGCCAAATGAGGGTTATAATGTCAATCTCAATAGCTGGAATTATGTAGACTTATGATGGTTGATTCTTTTTATATGAGTATTCCGCCATGTTTGATGCCACCCACTAGTTAATAATACGTCACCAACTGGTGCTATCGAAATCTGGCCCAGTCTCCAAAATGTTAATACACAATATAATTCCTAGCATCTGAACGCGCATCTTAAGGGAACCAGAAGAAACATCTTAAAATTGTAATAAGTACTATTCAAGTCTTCTAACAATACAACTTTTAGCTTATAATGTAAACTTAGTACAGTAACTTCATAGAGTAATTGCAATTTTGTATACCTTTCTCACTGGAACATAAGCTTAAAATTGAATTGTTACAAATACAATGAAGTATACTTAAT
>OLKM01005620.1:7500-16560 GCA_900291075.1 Melanogrammus aeglefinus | reverse complement strand
GGGGAGGTTGATCCCCCACAGCTCAGATTGTGACGGCTGATGCCTACCGTTAATTATTAATGTGTAGTTAACAGGAGATGAGGCTACCTTTACATCGTGAAGTGTATGCATGTATTGGATAACATGTGTAGGTTTTATCTTCCAGGTTAGTTCGAGAGCTAAAATTGCTGCATAGTCAAACAGATTGAAAATGGGCGGAAGTAATCAGAATGAAATGGAAGAAGATAGAGACTAGGAAAGAAGAACAACGAAAACCGATTGGCTTGAGTATATTTGTGTGAGGACCGTTTGTGTCGGGTGTGTGTGTGTGTGCATGTGCATGTGTCTTGTGTGGTTATCGCAGTGTCGTGTGTGTGTGTGTGTGTGTAGTGAAGGATATCTCTCCCCTCCAGGGCAGGCTTGCAGTGATTGGGAGCCCATAGCTGCAGACACCATGGCTCATGTTATCACTCCTTCTCTGCAGCACATGCCAAACCCTCTCGCTCCCCTGGTGGCTGCAGGCTCTGTGAGCCCGGCATTTGTTCTCATTTAACCAGCGCCGCGCAAAGCCAAACCAAAGGAAAAACACGGCCAGGCTTGCTAGACGAACAAGAAAATTGTTTTTTTGTGTGTGTGTGTGTGTGTGTGTGTGTGTGTGTGTGTTGTGTGTGTGTGTGTGTGTGTGTGTGTGTGTGTGTGTGTGTGTGTGTGTGTGTGTGTGTGTGTGTGTGTGTGTGTGTGTGTGTGTGTGTTGTTTTCTGTGTGTGTGTGTGTGTGTGTGTGTGTTTTTTTGTGTGTGTGTGTGTGTGTGTGTGTGTGTGTGTGTGTGTGTGTGTTGTTTTGTGTGTGTGTGTGTTGTGTGTGTGTGTGGCTGTGGTGTGTGTGTGGATGTGTGTGTGTGTGTGGTGGGTGTGGGTGTGGGTTGGGTGTGGGTGTGTGTGTAGTCTTGTAGTTAAACATGTGCTTATAGAGAGGATGCCTTGCTTCTCCAAGGGTATGACCTTTATTCGAGCAGGCACAACCTATCTCTGTTGTGTCGAGTCATCTCTTCTGGAAGTTCATATTATTAGTACTGAGGACTTTTAATCCCGAATGAAATTGTGTGTCTATTTGGTTAAAGGGTGTGTTTTTATTTTATTTTAAGATCTGCGGATGAATGAGGTTCTAATCCATCATCTCATCTGTATAACGTCTTACCTTGGCCAAATCTGACGCCCTCTTCCATACTTGCGGAGAGGAAGGAGGAGGAGGAGGTGGGAATTGTGAAGACATAAGAGCACTACCTTATTATGCTCTGCTACATCGGGGTTGGCACAGGGGACATGCGCGATCGAGAGAGACAGAGAGCAGGAGCCGAGTCAGGAGTGATGATTGTGTGAGCAGGTACCTGCGATTATGGTCTGTTTATTGGGGTCGTACAGGACTTGAAGAGCTCGAGTTCCTCTTCCGTTGCGGACACACAAAAGTTTCCTGACAGACACGTAGAGTGATGTTGATGGGTTGGCGGAGGATTGATGCGGGCGCCGACATGGCCGAATGGTCAGACTGGCCACGTTGGAGACTGGGAGGGGCAAAGGGCGTCCAGTACACGTAGGACACAGAGCGATGACGTCTGAACCTGCTCTCTGATGAACTTAAACTCTCGTGGAAGTCACGCCGTGGCTTCTCCTCTCCTTCTAACCAGGGAGGATTCGTGGAACGGAATGGCGCACGATAAAGCCCTCGGACCGTCACAAAAGTATATTCCAAATTTGTTGTTGTTTTTTGGTTCTCTAACAATTATCTGAGCCTGAGACAGTAGAACACCTTTCCCCACAGTGAGGCATGGTCCTCCCAAAGCGCCCTACACTGACATCGAGTCGGTGAGGCGACTAGCCCAACAAAGCCTACAGCTACAGGCCCACGGGGCAGTGGGATTCGAACCCAGAACTGCGTGTGGCTGGGAGGCGGACCCACACTGCTCCTCCTTGATGCGCTCGTTGATCTTGGTGGTGGCCTCCTCATGGGCCCGGAACAGGCTGAATCAGCGCTCGCGCCATCGCGCTCTGGGTCCAGGATGCTGGCCGCTGCAGTCAGCCTGGACCACCAGGTCCAGCTCCAGGATCCTGGGGGCGGGAGGGGGGGGGTGTTTATTCATCATCATCACCACTTTTTCCCTCTTGGCACACTAGTGGCCTTGGGGTGCTCGTGTCTGAACATATGGTCCGCACTCGCAGTGGGCGGCCGCAGGGCGCGCCCCGGGGAGCAGGTGGGGGTTTCATAGGCGCCTTTTGCCGGAGGACCACCTCGTCCGTTTGATGAGGACGTAGGAGAGTGCTGCACAACTTCTCCCCCGTTCCACATTTTTTGTATACCGGTCGGGACTCCAGCCGGCCACCCTCCGGGTTACCAGTTCCCACTCCTTAACCAGTAGGCCACGGATGGTTAAGGGACGGCGATGGCAGGTTAACATAGTATAGAAGCTTAAAAGAACAAGTGAAGAGTGGATTAGAGGAAGAGGAAGTGAAGGCCAGCGGTTACTGGGGGGGGGAAGTAAGATTGAGCTAGGGGACACTCTAGGGTCAACTAGCACGGAGGGTGGTTTGAGAAGGGTTGGAAAAGAAAATGTGCTTCTACAGTACTAATAAAAAAGTAACAGAAAAAAAAGAAGCATTTGATTTCCAGTACATTTTTAAAAAAGATTGAGAGAAATGGTTTATGGTTCATTATATTCACATCGGAGTAGACCAGTTTGGTGAGGAAAACAAATAAAGAACGTGAATGTAAATGGAATGCTTTCGTCAGTTCTTCGTTGCCGTTAGGCGGCCATACTTGTTTCCGTAGTCGATCTTGGAGGTGACCTTCTGCTTGAGGTCCTTGAACTCATCGTTGGGCAGAGTCCCCGAGAGCAGCTGGGAGCGCCACTCTATCAGCTCCCACATCAGCCCTGGACCTGCTCACACCGCGCCCCCCTTGGTTGGAGGACTGCACACACACACACACACACACACACACACACACCACACACACACACACACACACACACACACACACACACACACACACACACACACACACACACACACACACACACACACACACACACACACACACACACACACAGGCACGGGCAAGCACACACACACACACACACACACACAAATAAGAAATGTAATTTCTAAGTCGAGAATAGCAATGGATGTGGAAATAATAGTGCTAAAAATAACATTGATGATTTGACATGAAAATAATAGTGTGATGAAAGCAGATGATGAAATGATATCTTAACAGCGTAACACATGACTGGAGCAAGGGTGCGTGATGAAGGATGCCCGCGCCCGCCGCAGGCAGTATGTAGGACACACGGACAAAGTAACGGGGACGGTACCCGAAGAGCTGCTTCCATATGCTCCCCACTCTCTCAGGGGTGGTGGTCACCTCCTTGACAGGGGCATCTCCGACGACACCGCCTGCTCCTGCTTCCTGTACCACACACACACACACACACAGGCACGCAAGCCCAGGCACGCACAAACACACACACACACACATACACAAGCGCATGCACATACAAGCACACAAGCACGCGATACATGACCTCTACTTCCCAATCTGTACACGTATTGCATCTTTATTGTATTGATCGTGTGGAGATTTCAAATGGCTTTTAAATGGCGACGTGAAACTCCCTCCGGCCCCTAACACACACTCTCCCTGCGGTGGCCTGATCCTCACCGTGTGTTAGATGTACAACAGCGAGTAGTAGTAAAGGTTGCGTAATATAGTGTCACAAACAGCCGATTGACTCGTGACTTAACCCACCCTCTCCTCTCTGAGATGGCATCCTTCAGCTGGACGAAGCTGGCCGGGAACGCTCCCTGGAAACAACAGAGGAAGAAGAGAGTTCTGTCATGTCAAATCCTCACTTTAAGCGAGGACACGCTGTACATTACTATAAGTTATGTACAGCATGGATAGTAGTATAAATATGAGTACATGATGGATTCAGTATACAGAGTAGTATAATTATGAGTACTCTATAGGTGAGGTATGACCAGCGTGGATAGTAGAAATATGAGTACACTATAGGTGATGTATCCAGTACTGAGGGTAATATTAAGGAGAGAATGCAGGCATTCTTGACATTTCCCAGAGCAGGAGCGTGGTGCGTTTAATGTACCGGGACAGCACATAATTTCTCTCCATCTAGTTTATCTGGAGCCTGAGCTCCAACCGACCATACCTGCAGAGCTTTGTTCCTGGTCAGGTAGCCTTTGTACCAACCTGGAAGACAAAAACAACGACGTCTTTACTTGGAAGGAAGAGAAGGACGGTGTGGTTGCCAGTGGTGGCACACTGGGGTTGACATTGAAATGTCATCATTTGTTGGATCACTGTGGAATGAGATCAATGATTTGTGGTTCTGAATACATGTTATAGGAGTGCGCAACACTGGCCTAAAGTCAGGATTGTGTGGTTCTGTGTTCATTTTGTACAGTGGCCTTTAGAGCACACCACACTGCAATTTAAGGACGCACATGCATATAGACAAAACGCAAGCTCATTAACTAAAAGTCATCAATTTGACGAAAACAACTGCAACTTAAGGAAATACAACTACACAAAATGACAAAGTGTTTCCAGGAGACATTTAAGACCGTCATCGGTGTGGAAAATGAGCTACATTTGAAGTGTTTTTGGCTTAAGATAACATTGTGTTTGCATGATTGCGTTATTATAGCAGAGTCCAGATGGCTTCATCCGTTTTTGGTATCCCCTGCAAACACTTCTGTGGCCATTTGGTGTAATTGCAGCGAACTTCTGTAATGTGTTGTGTCTGTAATGTGTTGTCTGAATGCAATGCTGTCAAATTGATGTTTCTGTTAAGTGTTTTTCTTAGATTTAGAGCTCCCAGCATCATCGTATTTTTGGATCCAAACAATAAACGGCAAAGCTTGACAGACACAACAAAAACACCAAACTCAGCCAAAGTGGAGACGTATGGGAAAGGTATGGTAATACTTTATAGGCAAGAGATCATGCGATAAACGTTGCGTTGCTCACCCTCGCAGGCCTCCTGGATCTGCACTGTGTCGCCCACCTCCAGGGACAGTTGCTTATCCCCTTGGCCAATGAAATTCCACTTTGCTGAGTTTCCCATTACAAGAAGAACCATGGAGCATTTGGTAATAAAAAGTGTGAAAAAACAACACATTTGATTCAAAAAAGGCACAGAACAAACATGAAAGAGGAAGAGTCACATTATTCCTGTTAATAATGCTAAAATATTGCTAGTATTATTAAAGTATTGGGTTGATAGTTCAAACCCATTACCTTAGGGCTGGGGGTCAAACTCTGAACCACATGGCTCAATTTAGGTAACGTTTTTTAATATCGGCATCAGGGATTGCATCAGCAGGGTGTGTAATAAATAATAAATCACTTTGAACATTGTTATAATAACTTCAATAATTGCATATTGAAACGTGTTTTTAAGATCTAAAACCAAAATGTAGCTATTGACCGTTCCGTCTCATTTCAATGTTATGTTAGGTTTCCGATTGAACGTGTCTTCATGTTTGTAACCGTCACCACAGATGTAAGGGACCAACAAACAACTGACTTCCTCCTGTCTAACTTCCTGTCTTGTCAACCTGCACCAATCAGCAGCACTCACTCTGACGGTAGAGTTAGCATCAGCTAGTCTCTGACTCCTAGTCTCCCACCACTACACACTCAGAGGCCCTACCTAGCAGTCATTACCTAGCAGTCCACGTATTATAACACTCCATTCTAAGTACTGCGAGAGTAAATAATATTGGTTTGGGCTGTGATTCTGACAATGTGAATAAAACAAGATAAAAAATGCATAAAGTGGAGGCCTTATCTGCCCAGCATCTCGCATCATCTTCACCTGAACCCATTTCCTTATCTGCAAGTGTCAGACCCCATGACATTCCACTTATCTCTCCACTCACTTCCCCTCGACTATCACAGCTTTGGTAACATTACACAAGTAGGTCAGATGTATATGTGGATACAAGACAAAATAGAACTCTCGCCGATCATCCCAAACATGGCAAAAATTGACAACAAGTGGGCTATCGTGCGGGCATGTGTAAATGAGGATTTGAGGGCAGAATGTGTCCGTGATCAGTAAGCTCAGAGGTGTGTGGATACAAGGCTTTTGAACATCAGTCTTTAACATGCCACTTGCCCACATCCTGTCAACCAGGAAGTGATGGTGTATCTCCATCTTTCTCTCAATCTGCCCTCTCTACTTTCCCACAGCAAGTGCAGTTTGGTGTAATATGTATATGATCATAACAGACATATGGGCACATACACACACATACACACACACACACACACACACACACACACAAACACACACACACACACACACACACGCACAGCTAAGAGCACAGGTGGATGCGGTCGACTCACCTACACCATATCCCTCGGTCCTGGTCCAAGGGGCCATGGTTGTGCTTGTGTGTTCACCTCAGATCACACCTCCTTCTTCCTGGGTCTCTGTATCTGTCCGTTTCTTCTCCTGGAACAGGACGGCTGTTCTACCCCTCACTTCTGCTTTTTTTTTTACTGTAGGCCGACTTGATCATGGTAAGCCCCACCCCCCTGTCCTTCCTTCCCCTTCTGACTGCTGTCTTCCTTCCAGTCGGGGGGTGGGGGTGGCAAAAGACCAAAATACGTGAATAAATCTAAAGTACACATGCAGAAGTCTCATGTAGAATTATGTACGGTGCAGATCTGGTCAAAGATTGTCGAAACTGGAACTGTGCAAAACTGTGTTTTTCTGGCCTGGAAGTATTTCACATAACATGGGGAGAACGGGATTTACGTAGACGTGCCAATTTTGACAGCTCTGTCAGCAATCAGTTGAGCATATTAAAAAGCTTGAGAACGATGCATTAATCGTCAATTGATGAGAGAAAGATGCCAAACTCCTAACGGCTCCTTAATGACATTTGCTAACATCTGGATTCATACATTCGCAATGTCTTTGTTAAATGACAAAAATAGATAAATACATTTAATAAATCAGCCCCACCCCTCAGTGCTGCCAGGAGGTGTTAATCAAAGGCGCTCAACATCATCATTTTAACTGACTTTTAGAAGAGCAGTTCATCAAAAATAAATCACAACAAATTGTCATTATGTAAATCACATAAAAATGGCAGATCAGACTCCACCGGTCCTTTCTGTGATGCACTTCATTACGGTGTACATCCACAAGAGGGCAGTAGAAATACGCCGTAGCTCTGTGGACAGTTGCACGCAAGGGGAGCCCTTTTTTAAACAGTTGTTTGATATGCATTGAGTCTTGTGGTTTGAGTTTCCCACGATAAAAATAATGAATACATTGTGTTTTTTAGAAACCATGGCTAATTAGGCCTAATTTTCATTATCCGAGGACGCTCCCTAATGCTTTGTTCGCAAACCTAAGACCCTGTCATCATGGAAACATCAGGAAATTTAAAGATTTTATGTCGTATTGGAAGAGGAGCGTGGAGCTTATTGTAAGTGTGTGTGTGTAACCGTGTGTGTGTGTGTGTGTGTGTGTGTGTGTGTGTGTGTGTTGTGTGTGTGTGTGTGTGTGTGTGTTGTGTGTTGTAAAGATACCTTATCAACTCGTTTTGTTGGCGGAGACACAAAAAGTTTGACCCCTGATCACAGCAGGAGAAAAAAGCGGCGAGCCTGCAGGTGTGGAGTGGTAACAAAAGAAAGAACCAAGAAGAAACCAACCAACATACTAATTAACCGGACAAACCAGGCAAACAAAACCGACACATAAACACAGGGCCCAGCGACGTATGCAGACAGACACACAGCTTGAGACAGATGAGGTATCAACCAGGAAGGGGAAGGGGAGACAGCACCAAAAGAGCGAAGACAAATGGGCGAGTTGAGAAAAGGCCAAGAGAAGAGACAAGGACACACACAGAGCTACGAGGAACGTACGGGGCGATCCTGACCACAATGTCCTGCTCACCACTCAGGAGATACACTAAGAGAGGAGGAGGGGGAGGGAGGAGGGGAGGGGGAGGGGGAGGGAGGGAGGGGAGGGGGAAGGAGTGGGGGGAGAGGGGAGGAGAGAGGAGAGAGGGGGGAGGGAGAGGAGGAGGGGAGGAGGGAGGGAGAGAGAGGGAGGGAGGAGAGAGGAGAGAGGGAGGGGGGGAGGAGGAGGAGAGGAGAGAGGAGAGGGAGGAGGGGAAGGGAGGGGAGGGAGGGAGGGGAGGGATGGAGGGGGGAAGGGGGAGGAGGAGGAGAGGGGAGGAAAAGTGTGTTTGTGTGTGTGTGTCTGTGTTCTGTGTGTGTGCGTGTGCGTGTGTGTGTGAGGAGAGAGACAGGAGAGAGCGGAGAGACAGGGTCAGCCTGTCTCTCCAGCTCTCCAGCCGCCAAGTCAACCCAGAAAAATGAGCCAGGGAGTACATGCCGTGGACCAGGAATAGAAATTGATTTAGATGCCCGTCTGACCCGCGAGGTCGTTGACATCATTCTGGGACTATCAGTGCCAAAAACGACCCACAAAATGAAATGCTGTCACGCTGTCAAATCATTGCACCCACCCTAGCATTCAACTCATCAGAGCGTTTACCCCTACTGCTGTTTCAGTGATAGGAAGGCTCGGCCTATAGTCCCATCAGCTGTCTATTTATAGGTTGTTTTTGTATTTGGGCACATGTGCATTCGATTGGTGGCCACAGCAGATGTTGTGGACAATGACCTTTACTCCCTACAAAGTGGCACAGCAGCAATGGTGCTCATGATGGTGGTGTGTGTGGTGGGGTGGGGGGGTGGGGAGGGGGTTGGGTGGGGGGCAAGCGGCTTCTTCTGTGGGGCTGAAGGAACAGTTGGGTGGTGCCAAAAGGTAACACCGCCCGCAGGGCTTTGCCAAGCTGTTTTCCATCATGGAGGCCAATGGGAGATATCAACGCTCTAGGTGAGACACAATGGAGAAGACAATGGCAGATCTATTAAGGATGGTTTAGCGAAGGGTAATAACTACCAATAGGCAGATCCATTAAGATGAGAGTAGAGAGGCATAGAGAACTAGCGTAGAGAGAGACATAGACTGAG
>OLKM01005620.1:0-5000 GCA_900291075.1 Melanogrammus aeglefinus | reverse complement strand
TGACTCCTGTGTGACCTCAGTGTGTGTGTGTGTGTGTGTGTGGTGATGTGTGTGGTTGTGTGTGGTGGTGTGTGTGTGGTGGTGTTGTGTGTGAATGTGTGTGTGTGTGTGGGTGTGGTGGCAGTTCCATGGCACGCAGCAAGGGAACCATGTATATATTAATAATGCCTGGATCTCTGTTTGGTCAAATGCTAATAGTCTAAGAGAGGCGTCGATCATATCTATACGATCGTATGGGGCAAGCTGCCTGGTCTAGCTGCCTGCTCCTGTCTCTGGTCACTTGTTGTCTTCTTTCCCTTCTTCTGGTCTGCCCCGGCTGCTGCCTGTCTGCCTTACACCTGTCCTCTCGTCTTTCTCTCTCTCTCTCTCTCTCTCTCTCTGCTCTCCTCTCTCTCCTCCCCCTCTCCTTCTTCTCCCTCTCTCCCGCATTCTCTCCTCCGTCTTCCTCGCTTTCTTCTCAAATCTCTCTCTCGTCGCTCTCTCATCCCTCCTCGTCTCCCTCTCTCTCTCTCTCCTCCCTCTCCTCTCCTCTCCTCTCCTCCTATCTCCTCTCCTCTCCTCTCCCTCTCTCATCTCACCGACCATGGGATTACCCGCTGCTCACCTGCGTGGCCAAACCAAGCAACGTAACAGGCCACCGGTCATCCCAAGACCACGTTATCCCCCCCTGTTCCCGCTGGTCCCTCTTGCTGCCAAGCAGCAAGTAAGACAAACGGGAAGACAGATGTGTATCAGTGAGTGCACAAACACAAAAGGTTACAACCAGGACATACATTCCCACCGCAAATTGCACGGACACACGGGCGACAGACCCAGAACGAAAATGTAGACTCCATTACAGATTGCCCTCTGAGGAAGTGAATGCCACCTCACATGCTGCATGTCACTAGTCATTTGAGGAGATAGACGAAATTAGGCCAGAGGCGCATTACGCCACTCTAATTGTTATGAGAGGAAGCATAAAGGATTTGTGAATGGTCTTCATGCAAGACGCTGGCCCTGTTGAAGGTGGTTACTTATAACTAACAAGCCCCGTAGTGAAAAAGGCCGGTTCCAACCAAAGCAGTCTAATCACTAGCCAATCGTTGGTGGGCCGGCAAAGATCTGAAAATAGCCCTGGTATTTGAAGTGCGGTTGGCGAGAATGGAGAAGCTCTTGGGCTGTGTGGCCTGTAGTGCTGGCCTGCCGCGTGAACCTTTGGAGAGTGGCATATGTAAAATGAGGTCCAACAGGTTATCTTGTCAGCATCACTGCTGTCCTCAACAGTGGGTCATTTTCGTCCGATCAGCTGGGAATGCGCGCCGCCCTGCCGCCTGCCACCCCCCCCCCAGAGCCTGCAAGAAGCAGACCAAGGTGGCCGTGTTAAGAAAGCCCACTCTTAGGAAGCGAACACAGGCCAAGCTACTGATGGCGATCATAACCTCACACTGAGTTAAATACCACTTGTTATACCTAGTTTCAAGTAAATACGTCCATAAGGAAGAATGTTCACAAACCAGTGTGAAACTGGTTTTAACAATTGGACTCATCAAATATCATTCCAGATCAATAGCATGCTTACGAGTTAGATACATTTACCCTACATCAAATGAAAGACCGAGGCTACATAGATGCTACAGAGTAATGGCTACATATGTGAAAACCTAATTCGGAGACTGACAAGTCATCCATTCCTTCATTGTGCAAAAGTATCACACAGTGGGAAATACAGTGGGATATACAAAATCCATCAAATATCATCAATAGCTTAGCTAGCCTGTTGCATGGCTACAGCTATAGGGTAGCCTAGGGTTCGGTACCCAGTTTCATCCGTTTTCTGCACATTTAACAATAACAATATCCTCTAGTCAACTCAGGTACAGAGCGTAAAAGGGGCAATGGAAGCGGACATAGATCAATATCCCAGAAAAGTGTCTGATTCGTTCTGACCATCTTCCGGCCCAGGGTTTAGGTTTTGTTGGTCTAATTAGCCTGCTCCACATGTTGAATGGATAACCAGCATCAAATGTGGCAGCCCTGTTGACCCAGCCGAGTATCACAGGGAACAATCCCAATGATGATTACTCGGGTGTCCTGCAACGACTTCCCAGTCCAGGCGCCATAGATCGCTCTCACCCTGATTCTCAACAAACGAAGCAGCGGCTCCTTCCAAACACAAAGACAAACGGCAACATCTGGCGGTCAAAGGACGGTTGCAGAATTGAGTTAAGATGCACCTCCCGGCCAATCAGCGGCAGGTTGATTTGTGAGAGGTAAACAACCTTGTGCTCATCCAGGGGTGACCAAAAGCCCTCGCTCTGAGGATACCATATTCCACACCGAAACCGTAATTGATAAGAAATTAATTGCATGCGAGTTTGGATCGCAATAACCAATAGGTTTATTCAGCTTCACTTTAGTGTTGTGTGTGTGGTGTGTGTGTGTGTGTGGGGTGGACGTGTGTGTGGTGGTGGGTGTTGTGTTGTTGTTGGTTGTGTGTGTTGTGGTGATCACCTCCGGCTCACTTTCAAATCTCACTGATGCTGAAAGACAGGCAGGGTGATGAGGAAAAGACTTAGAACAACTACTAAAACAAATAACACATCAAACAAACACTTGTTTGTGTCCAGAGGCCAAGGCCTAACGCTGAGCTAACGATATTATTAGGGATGCATCCGAATTTCGGCCACCGAAAATCTCGCTTTTGGGTCCCATAATGGCCCCAAAGCGCAATTTTTTCGGTTCCGGCCAAAACTAATCCCTGAAACAACACGGCCAAACAGACCTCTTGTGATGACGTCAGAACATGTGCATTGCCAAAGCACTTTAAAAAGTACCCATTCCCCAAAAATATGGTAAAATATAAATACTTCAGTTCACATACAAAACAGTAAATCCAAAATTTACCCGGTATGTGCTGCTAAACTGAACAACTAACCTACGTTAATAACTACAATGCCCTATAATTACAGACTATACTAGCATCAACATTCTGATGAAAAACGGTTTAACTTTGATGAAACAAACTTTAAGATTTCGTAGTCTGGTAAATAAAGACTTTATGCTTAACATTGTTCTAAATAATAGTTTATATATGATCCTAAAACATGGAAATTTGAGAGAATTAACTACCTGGCAATGAAGGGGCAAAGCCGACTGCAAATCCAGAGCTGCATCTTAACCGCTCGGGGGCGTGGTCAAAGAGTTAACCGGATGTAAACAAAACTCTCAAAATCAAACAAACCAACATCGAAGAATCGGCAAGTGTTAGTAAAAGTATTATTTGGTACATATTAAATAACTAAAATTGTTGTTAATTCTCATGGAAAAAACAAGACTGGAAATTAAACACCAGGCAAAAGCTGTGTACCATCCTAATGTCGGCATGCAGAAATGCGAAGACAAAATCATCAGACAACAGCAACACTTTTCCAATCTTAAATTGTCCAAATTAAATTCGTAGAGCCCCTAAATGCAATGAAATATATCTCAGTTTAGTTCTAGAGCTGACAGGAGTGGCAAACCGGTGTGGTCTTCTCCTTGCACATCCCACTCAATAAGTTTTTGACGTGTTGTGCGTAAAATCAGAGATGCCTCTTTCTTTATACCTCGGTGTAACGAGTGGTTATTGACGTTACTATTCATTTCTATCAGAACTCGACCAGAACTGGCCATTTCTCCTCTGAACCCTGACATCAACAAAAGCGCCAACAGAACTGCCACCACAGATTTCTCTTTTTCGGACCCTCTGTAACCAGTGGCGGCCCAATCTTACCAGTGGCGGCCACTAGGGGTGGGCTCAAAGCAGCCCCCTAAGAGTTGGCTCAAGCACCCCCAAGAAAAAAATGGTTATTTATTTATGTTATAATTCATTCTGATCTTAATAATGTTATTGTGTGGCTAATGAATTTTAATCAAAAAGAATAACCGATTGAAATAACAGATTGTCCCGTAGCACACACAGACACGTTGCGTGCGTGAAACGACCTGTCAATGAGTAGAGGCTAAGTAACCGAATCCCGCGATCGGGTCCAATTTGTAATTCAAGCGTTCAAAAAACGAAAAGGATCGGTATTTGATCAGAAAATTCCCCGGTTGAAGAAAGACCGTTCAAGAGAAGATGCAACGAGGTTGATTTCTGATTCCTGAATGAGAAGAAGATGGCAAACTCCTGGTCCAAGTCAATCCTTCACTCTACTGAGGGCGGCTGCTAGCCATTGATGATGCAGCACCCTGGGTGACTTTACATGAACGCCCAGGATGTCCGAAAAGACCAATATACAAAAAATATCCACCGGAGTTTGGATCCAGCAAAGAAGTTTTCTGTAAGACGGATGGAACATATCCGTTGTTGGGTAAGTGTATCTCAGGATGTCTTTTGCGTGCCTGCAGGCATCTCGGTGAAGGAGCACGGGTTTCATGGGAAGCCAACGGATACAACCATGGCTTCAATAACGGCGGAAAGCAACAGCATCTTTTAAGGGCCAGTCACGAAAAGTATGGACACCAATTTGCCATGGAGCATTGGACTGATTAAGCTAAAAACAAAGGCGGTTCAAAAATAACAATAGCGATAAAGGCAATTCGTATTGATCCAGAGAACAGAAGGTAACAGAGGGCGTGTGGAAAGCTTGCGCATACGCTTCAGGGGGATCGCACAGCGAGGCCACACATTGAAGACTAGATCAGCAAACAGGGGTAATCGCGATGCTATCGGTAAGGAAAAGATTGACAAACCGTCGAAGTTAGATAACACCCGCTAATGCAAAGTATGGTCAACCAGACGTGCAGAATGAATCAACAATGTAATGGCAGAATGAAGGAAAACAATTAAGGGCTGAGTGTTAAGGACGCTGAACATTTTGCCATTTGGTGGATGAAAGCAAGACATCAGCAAAAAGAGCAAAATTTCAGTGATCGTGGCGTTATTGAAACGGATCAGAGAGAGTGGTGAGGAATTCTTGCATTTCACCCATGCAGATGGACTAGACGCAAACTCGCCCTTTGCAACATCAAGTCAG
>OLKM01005619.1:0-16568 GCA_900291075.1 Melanogrammus aeglefinus | reverse complement strand
GCTGTTGTGTGTGATGTTTGTTCATGAGCTGCAGGCTATTGGCACATGCGTTACATGAGTAACTTGGAGTCACTGCGTGCGCACGGCCTGCTAATTATAGTAGTAAGATAGCACTTTTAACATACACAAGGCCGCGACTCCAAAGTCTGCTTGCACAGGTGCAACACCACTCCGCATATCTTGCGGTCTGATAATAGAAAATGACGAAGACACTGGCGCGAAATAATTTGAGTTCAAACACAACAGTCTAGAATATGACCATGGGGCACACTTGCAATCTCTTACTGCAGGCCTGCAGGGTTATGCGATAAAACATACGGTAGCAACATGGTCTGAGCTGCCCTGCCCCAACATGCATGAACCAAGTTAAGAACGTCCACTAGGAATCGCCACCATCATCCAAAATTTTTGAATGTCAACAGACCAAAAAAAGTCCGGAAAGCCTACAGAAACTATGAGAGTTTAGTTATTGTGGAACAATCAACATTATTAAAAATAGACTTCGAGCAATGATTTACTAAGGAACTATCTTTTACTAGTTCTAGTAGTTTTAGTAGTTCACAGCCCCACCCAGCCAGCACGCGCCTGATTCCATTTCATATATTCTAATTAAATTCAATTAAAGTACAGGACAGCAAACAAGTGCAAATTAAAGCAGTGTAAAGGCAGTGCATCTCAATTGGTGGGCCCTTTGAGTGGGTTGCAGAGCATATGTCAAACCTTAATCTTTGAAAAGAAGCCCTTTAATTAACTAATGTTTTCCATGTTGAAGTTTTCATGTTTGCAATGACTGACTATTACATTTAGTTGCGCCTAAGTTGTTTGAAGTCTTTTTGTTGGGCTCAATGTTTGTAACAACAACATTGAAGGCGCTGGATTATTAACCGTGATATTGGCAAATACTGATTTTCTTTTGGGACGTCATTGATTAATAGCACACATGGGGGCCCTGAGGCAAGACCAGTTGACAACTACTGGTCAAAGGGGTCCAGTACATGGCGTCCGCTAAAAGCTTTTTAATTGCTGCATTGGCCTTACATATGTAGAACATTTAGTTAGACAGGAAAACACACAACTTAAAAATATTTTTTGTGACATTGGTTGCATTGTATCGTATCATGTAACATACCCTTAAAACATAGGTGTTTTTTATTATCTATTTAGATGGCATTCAGTACATTCTTAAATTTGTCATCATATTTGTCGTCAAATATCAGAATTTTGCAGTGCTTGTTCTATGAACACATTTCAACTGGTTTGATTCATTATAACCAGTCCCTCCCCCATTGACAATACCTAACCTTAAGAAGTATGCCTTGTAACTGTTGTTCAAAATGCAAAACACATGTATAGCCTTGGTCAACATAGAATGGGACCCCCCCAGGTATGACAAGTTAAAAAATAACTTGCCCAGTGTGCTGATTGCCGTCATTCATCATTGTCTTGTCTACTTGACAGACCAGAGGCATGGCATTACATTAATGTTTGTACTGTTATCCACCTATGACCTGTTCGTTCAACCGTGGATTATATCACTGAACTGTTTTGAGTGAACAACAAAAAAAAAGCCTTGTGCAGAGTATTAAAGCCATGTCCACAAAAGACAAACACATGTGAAAGACGCAGTAATAAATTGCAAGTCCAATGGGTCCAATATAATACCAAAGGGATCTGATTTAAAATAAAACCATTTTCCAATTTCAATAGAAGAGATTGTGATATGAACCTTTTGAACATGAATGAAGTACCAAGGATTGAAAGGAAACATCAATTCATAAAACAATCGGGGACCCACATACTAAAGAAATACACGAATTTGCTTGATTCATTAAAATATTGAAACAATTATACAATTATATCTTAAATTCGTAATTAACGGAAGAAATAAAATTAGGTCTTCCTAATAAAATGTGGTTTAGTATATGTTATAAAAGATAAAATACTTATCGTTTATAGAATTCAGCTAACTATAAATATGTCCTGTGGTCAATGTGGATGATACCATTTTTTATCTACATTGAATATATAGATCGCACAAACTTTATTTACGCTAAAGCAAAAAAGTCTGTCCTCAGCTTGATTTATCACACTAACAATAGGGGCCACAGGTAGTCTCTGTTATCATACTCCATGTTTGCATGCACATCTCCGAGACAAAGTGATTTCAAACTATTGGATTAAAAAATGCCCCAAAGATAAAAACAGTTGAGTTTCATGAAAAATAATGTTGCATTCTTTTCTTCAATAATTATATGAATTAATGTAAAAGCTCTCATGACATTTTTCAACATGGATTGATATGTACCTATAGGTTAAACTGAAAAGGCCCTCTTTTCTTAGCCTTGGGGAACATTTTTGTGCAGTTACGCTGCCCACCCCTACCCCAACCAAATGCCTGGATTTTTCTAACCACGGTCTCACTTGGTTCACACACAAACCAATGAGGCACAAGAACTGGCTAGAACCTGGTTAGTGCTTGGGATTCATCCTACAACCTAGCGTATATAGTGCCGCTAAAGGCCAGTTGGAAAAAAAACACACATTGATTGTAGAGTATATCTTATCTCATTCAGCACGCTTGTGAAGTTAGATAAAAAAAACAATAGTTTCCTTCCCAAACCACAATGAACTCTGCCTTACCTCAAGTGCCTCATACCAAACCAGAGGTGCCACAATACCTTCAACAATGAATGATGAGATCTTTTTATCATCTCGAGGTCTGGTATGTAATCAGGGTTGATCCAAGTGTGGTCTGGCTTTTGAGGGCGCCAAGTTGTTGCTATGAGCTGAGTCATAGCAACAAGGTGATAAAACTCTGTATATCTCAAGCCCCGTCCAGCAAAGGATAAACGCATTGTGTTTTTAAATAGTGACATCAAGACTAGTTGATATTCAGTCACCCAAAAATAGGCCCAGTATTTTGCACATTGTCGCCTAACTTCTGGCTGCTTGACTTCATTATGAAATTAATAGCCACGGAACATATGTATATTTTTTAATCAATACTGATCGATAGAGAATAGGGTTAGACAACATACATAATAATCTATATTTTGAGTGAAATATTCCCTTACTCCTTAGTCCATGAAGGTGGACATATATTCCCTCACTTTGTAAGTATGGGCCAGACAGTTTATTTTGTAAACTGTCTCTTGCAACAGTGTAGGCCAGAGTTGCAACCATTATAAAATTAACATTATTTGCAAATATTACTTTTGCAAATAATGTTTCTTCATTACTTGTCCTACACAGGCCTAATGCATGAATACACGATATATTCAAGAAGAGAAAAAATGATGCTTGTGTTCAGTCAGAGATTACTTTATTTTTAACAAACACTTCAATCATCATTAAATTAAAGAATTCAAAAATATATTCAAAACAATTTTTAAAACATATTTATGAAAAACCACAGTCAACCAACTCAACCAACTCTCTTGGTTGAGTTTAAAGACACAATTAGAAATCTTTGGTTGGGGGAGTTGCTTTTTGTCATGCTGCAGCTCTATTAAACTATAGCACACAAGTCGAGAAGGCTCTAACATGTTTGAAAAACCAATGTAACTGTCAAGTCAAATGAGAAAAGATAAAAACTACATTCAGTCAAATTGTATAGATATATACAATTTGTATAGTCAGTCTGATTACATTTTTCGTTCTCCATCACAATGCTTCAAAGGAATCCCTGCTGTGTGTAATAAACCAAATCCGAGTGCACAGATTGTGTGTGAGGGAACGGCTATACAAAACCATGCGCATGGTATCCGAGAGCATGGTTTACAAATCCGTATTTCCGTTTTTTTTCCTACCATATGGTCCCAGATGGACTCCACAGGTGCATGTGTTGTGTTATCCGCCTCACAAACACTGAGACAGACAACAAACAACTTCCTTGGTTGTGAGGTAATAATCAAAGATATTCTGCTTGTAAAGACTGACAAGGAGAAGCTTTTTTAAATTATAAGTCTCATAAGTAAAAGAAAAAAGTAAAGTAAGTAATGTAATTGGCTGACTTACATTATTTAATGTATTTTTATTATGTTTTGTATGCATTACATATGCACATATATAATGTACAACACACACACCACACACACACACACACACACACACACACACACACACACACACACACACACACACACACACAACACACACACACACACACACACACACACACACACACACACAGTGTGTAGCGGGCCAGTTGGTGTGGGGTTTCCACAGAGAGCAGGTCCAACTTAGGATGGTTTATTTACCTCGTAAACAAAACCAGGGGAGGAAAAGGGTCATCCACCTCCTTTATGATATAGTCCGTAATCCTTGATTAGTTCAATACTGTCCATTGCTCGTCAGCCTTACCACACTTCCAGGCGATCACCCAGATCCTGCCTGTCCTTTGCTAGCCCTAGCTCCCGCCCTAGCTCTGGCTTGTGTTGCCTGCTCTTTTCTTTTAAAGCAAGCACTCTAGCTTAATGGCCTTCAGGCCTGCCTCGTTAATTGGAGGAAGTCCATGTCCAATATATATACATATACAGTATATATACAGTATATATATACTGTGTATATATATATATATATATATATATATATATATATATATATATATATATATATATATATATATATATATATATATATATACAGTATGTATATACTGTATATAGAGACACATTCATAGCCTTGTTTATTCATTATCTGAGAATATCAGACTTTCTCAAGGCTGCTTGCTTGGTAGCAACACAAAGGCATCAAAATCAAGAGTTACACTTAGTTTCAGTGGTAAATTTTGATTTCTATGTTGTAACATGTTGTTAATGACATGCGTGTGCCTCTCAATGGCCCCTACAGATCGCCCTCTGCTGGACAGAGAGGAAAGCAGCAGGTGGCGACGGTCCCCACTTGCAGAGCCTACCTCCCCGAGAACATCCCGGCGGAAAACAAACCGCAAGAAGCACATGGTCTTCCGAGACTGCCGCATTGAGAAGAAGCAGATCCGCGTGCGGGACCTGGGCCTGGGCTTCGACTCGGACGAGATCGTACTGTTCAAGTACTGCGTCGGCACGTGCCAGGGTGCACGGGGCAACTACGACCTGGCCCTCAAAGCCATGATAGAGAACGGCAGCATGTCCCATAGGAAGGTCAGCACCCAGCCCTGCTGCCGCCCCATCCGCTACGAAACCGTGTCTTTCATGGATGCTCAGACTATTTGGCAGACCATCCGGAGGCTGTCAGCATCCAATTGCAGCTGTGTGGGTTGAGGAGTCGTAGGAGCGTGTCTCCATAACACACCAGTTAGCTCACCCTGCCCACAAGAGATGCAGTGGATGCAGCAGACTTGCCTGCCCGAGGCCAGCAGCACCCGTCCAAGCAGCGTAACAACCGGGGTCTGGGTACAGTCTTGTGTTTCAGAGGTTGATACCCAGTTTGTAGTTGCCAGGAGCATAAACCATAAATGTGAGACAGCAAAGCATATTACCAGTAGGTAAAAATCTGTCTTGACTAAAAGCCAATTGTGAAAGTTTGACGTCCCCAGCACCTCATGAAGCCATTGAATGGCTATGAGTGTTATGACTCTGTTAAGTAAAGTGGTGCTTTGTTTTAAAACAAACTTGAGAGGCTGATGTCAATGTTGAATAGTTGGTCAAGGACTACATTTTCTGTAGGAAAGTATACAAATGAAAAGAAAAGCTTTTCCTCAAACCACAAAATTGTACTTTTGTGATCGTGATTGTGACTGGTTCAAGGAAAGTAATAACTCAACTGTTCATGGCCCATATAATACATGCATTTGACTATGGTGATATATACAGATATTGGGATATAGATATATCCACCTACTAACTAGTCGAATTCATGTGTGTATATATATAAATATATATATATATATTTATATATATATATATTATATATATATATATATAATATATATATATATATATATATATATATATATATATAATTTTTCCTTTAAGCAATCACATTGTTACTACATCTGAAATAACTAAGTGGGCGACTAACTACACTATTTTTCATTAAGGCATAAAACCATAAATTCTTCATTGTAAATCACAGTTTTTTTTGTAAATCTTTGTTTGTATTATACTCTTTATATTCAATATTTCCTTTGAAGTTGACTGTATTTTCTTATGTTTTCAGTGCACTGAATGTTTTTTTTTATAATAAGGGTATGTTCATCTTAAAAAAAAAGCAGTATACTCTCCTATATCAAATAACAACATTTGAGGGATCTCTGCTAAAGGTGTGGCAAATAAAACGTAACATGGGCATAGCTAGTTCTGGCCGGACAGCAAGGGCGTCAGTTTGTTTTTAGAAGTGGTGGGGACACTAACCATAAGCTTGAGTGTGGTTTGAAAAGTGGTGGGTACCCTTATGTAAGCTATTCATCCATACAACGCTGCATTACAATATGCTCTGCAGTGTATTGTCAGGTGTTGAAAAACCAGTTTGTGTTTTGGCTTGTTTTGCAAAACGACGTTGGAAACACCAGGGTATTGGCTCGGGATATGTAATACTAATACACACAGGACAAAGAAAAGTGTTGGCAATTTAACACTTATCTTGACATCAACAAAGTTTACCAGACAATCAATGGCAGACTGTAAAGGGGGTAGGCTACGAAATGAAACGAGGTACTACTGAGCATCAGCCTTTTGAAGAAGAGCAAGGGTTGCTGGTAGCATAATGTTATGCTGCATTAAAAAATGAAAAAAACAAGCACCCAGAGAAGAAGTGCATCTGCCAAATCCTGACCACCAGTAAACACTCGCGAAGGACCAATTCACACTTCACTCGTTACATCATGAGCAAATTGCCTGCAAATAAAATCCCCGAGAGTTTAGGATAATCACACAGCAGGTTATACGAGAACATATTTATGTCAGGATAGGCCTACCACTGGCTCCAAGTCCAACGTCAAATATCTCAATCAGACAAAACAACTATAACCACATTGGCATAGCAATCGAACCGTGTGTAGCTGCTACTAGCTGCAATCTATATATGAATGCATACTAGCTGGAGCACCAACCAGAATCAGATGATCACAATCGCTTAGGACCGTGGGTAACCTTTGGCCAGGTCATCACGAGCAAACAAAACCAGCAGCAAAGTTTACGTAAACCAATTTCTTACCTTATGTGGCCCTCCACATGCAGGCTAGATGATGTATCCATATTCCACGTTATCCAGTGTCACAAACATGCTTTTTACAGGAAGCAGAAGGACCGCCTATTTCTGAATAAAAATGTCAATTTTGGCTGGCTGTCTTGAAACTTCTTTATTATAACGCTGTGTGTACAGACAGCCCACGTAGCCGCCTGCCCCCTCCCCCTCGCGATGATTAAAAACAACAAAAAATCGCTATTTATCGCTCGCGTTGTCTCTATCTGGACGACATTTCGCGGCGGTGTCCCGCCCCTAAACACTTCTTATTGGTTGATAAGTACACGCTGCTTCCTGTTGAATGTGTTTACATCCCTCGATGATTTGATTGGTTTGGATTCTTAACCAATAAAATACACTCGCGACAAAATCGTCACGCTGCATATCCACCCTCGCGCGAGTTTTCGTCGCCGTTTCGCTGGCTCGCTGTATGTCAGGGCGAGGTGTGATGATCAGAATCCCGCCCCCTCATTTGCTCCACTCACAGCCCGCTGTTGTGCAATGCTCTGAGGATGTCTTCGTGCGCGCCTATCGCATGATTTAGACTCGACGATTTCGGTTGAGTATGTGGTTTTTTCTTCTTTTTTTTTTCGGTCGCATTTTTAAAAGTGGGGGGGACAAAATTCGTATTTTAAATAGTGGGGGGCACATGTCCCCCCCGTCCCCCCCGTAATCGACGCCTATGCCGGACAGTCATGCACCCCTATCAGCTGACGGCTAAACGCTGACCAATCTAATGCACTTACACTGATTGGCGATGGATTAAAGGTTTTTCTGGGAATCAATCAAGCAAATTCGACTTGAATAAAATGGGGCAAATTACTGAACGTTGCATCTTTAATGTTTCCACCAAAAATTCAGGAAGATATTACCAAGGAATTCAGAGCGCTATGCCGTGCACCCATTCCATCCCTTTTAGAGCTTATCGGGCCCAGAAAATCAAGCCCGACCTGACCCGAGCCCGTCCACGTTCTGTCCGAGCCCGGCCCGGTTCGACACATTAACTGTAATTATGAGCCCGAGCCCGATTTCAACCCAACATTATTTTTAACACATGGGCTGTTATATCTGACATTCTCAAATACAATTCAGAGTTGTTTGAACTACAGAAATCTGTTAAGAATTATCTAATAAATAATGCAACAAGGACGAAACATGTAACTGCGCTGTTTGTTTATTCAAATGGAATTCATTGCAAAAAGATCTGAATGAAGAAACGAACAAGGATGAACACAGACAATGGACGAGAATTAACTAGTTTGGATGTCTAGGAGTATAGCCCAGGCTACTATAACATTTAAACAAGGTTTTAGAATAGGCTAAAGAATTATTTTAAACATTTTTAAAAATATTACAAAACGTAGTGCAAAAACGCTGCTTCATGTCCCTCCCTAATAGGCTAATTCGATATGATCTAACATAGCCTACAAAATGAACAAGAATGAACTTTGGATGGCCTAGCCTTAAAGGCCTATGAATTAAAAAACGTATATAAATAGAATAATTTGAACACAACAAATGGGCGTATTTTGATATTTTACAAAGGCTAGTGTAAAAACGGGGAGTCAGGTTCAGGGATCAAGGGGATAGGCTAATGATGCAGGGTGGGCTACAATAATAACACTCCAATACAAAAAGATGAACAAAAAAAATGAACAAACTGGATTTGAAAGTTGGATTAGACTAAATAAAAACGTCTTATTAAACTGGGCTGGTTCAAACATTCCAGGTTGATGGGCCCGTCTGTTCTGGTGGTAGCCTCCTGCCTGAGCCCTGTAGATGAATTATGGGGGATTGATTAAAGCAAGGCTATATGATGCCTGCTGTCGATAAATGTAACCATTATATAATAGCATATTTATCACAAAGCAATAGTCTATGTATGGCGACTATCGAACCACTTATTTAGTCACCGAGAGGCTAGATCGGGAAAATATGTTTTTGCCAGACGCGCTGCTTGTTCAAAGAATCACTTAAAAATGGGTACTGCGTTTTGTTGGTTTTATTAGAGATAAGTTAAAAACGTTCCATAGTAGCCTAGTCCTAAAGTGATCGGTGCTAAAGTGCGTTAAATATTAATAGATTGTGCCGTCAGCAAAGTTGGACTTCCCCCGTCCACCCCCTCTCATCTCAAACATTTCATTCAAGCCAAACCCGCGCGTGAACAGCTGACTTTTACCACTGATCCTGGCTGACGTAGCCCCAACACCACGTGACCTGTCAGTCTGCCTATACCTGTCACCAACAGCCTACTTACATGGATCTACATGTTGTCATGCAAGAACAAGATTGATCGTCCAAAGTTGCTGGTTTCAGAGCGGTCCTTCTCTGCTCTATCGTTCGGCCAGCTGCGCTGAACACCCGCTTGCTGCTGCTGCTGCTTGCTGGAATGCAGAGGACGGACCTTGCCAGCCTGGCTAGTGGGTACACCAATCCATTGACTTTCCACCATTTCATTAGCTCCCTGTCGTCATCCATGGCATGCCTCTGTGAAATGTACATGGACACTTCATCGTCATCTGGTTCGTTATCATCCTGGTTCTCCCACTCTGCAAAGTCTCGGTCTCTCCTGGACCTTGCTGCTGGTCGTTCAAAGCCAGTATTGCAGCTGCGGCAGCAGCTCTTCCTCCACAGACAAGAGTAGGGTGCGAATGTGGGCATGTAATTCAGATATATCTACAGGGGACATCATCCTCAGTTTGTTGAACTTGGGCCAGAGGAAAAGAGCAACCTTGTGCGTCATGTTCATCTGGATTTTTTGCACTAAATACTCGGCATGTCTCTGGCGCACAAAGGCTTGCTTCGGAGAGTCGGTGGGAGGGGGCTGGCAATGTCTCTTCAGTTTCTCAAACCAGAGGCAGACCAGGTTTATGGTTGCATATTTGTCGCCCTCCAACTCTCTCTGGGCATTATAGAATGGCTCCAAAAAGATTACCAGAAAGTCAACATTTCAGGAGCAATATTCTCGATGTGCGCAATCTCACTGCAGGTCTCCAGCTCTCCCGTAGCTCTGGGTATATGTCTTGCACTGACTTGAGTGTGAGATAAACTGTGCTAAATCGTGTCTCCCCCATCTGTAGCACCATCTTTGATTATTGCACAACCAGGCCAGATTGTTTTAAATACCTGACTAGTCCTTTGGCAGTCAATATAGTCTCACCTATGCGCTCTGTCGGCAAGTGTGTCTGTTTGTCTGGCGAAGGACCGTATTGATCAGATGATCGAGACAGGAAAGCCTTCTGTACGGCTCCAGGGCTTTGATGATGTTACTGGCCTGATCGGTCACCCACACTATTCGGTTGGGGGAGCAAGGGTCTAGGCCAAATTTATTCACCAGCAGGCGCACTAACACACGCTTGATGTTCTTCGCCATTTTCACGGGAAATATTGCAGTGGTTAGAGTTTTGGAAACTAATTGAAACTCACTAGAGATATAATGGCACGTTATAGCCATATAGCTTAGCTTTCGGTAGTCATCCGTCCACATATCCGTGCTCATCCCTATGTCTCCATTCTTTAGAGCATCTTTGAGAGTCTGTCAGAACTTCCCTCCTCTCATCAGACTTTTCTAGGCAAGCCTTGGAAACGGTGCTCTGGTGAGGCAGGACGTACTGGGCCGACACATGACTATATGTCACACCAACATTAATCAATTCTTGAGCTAGCCTGGAAGCCCTGGCCACTTACAACCTATAATGGCCTTATGTCCCTGCATTAAAAATCAATGCATTTCTCTGTGAGGGCTTGCCTTGCCCTAATGGGTATGCTTGGTAAAGTAACAAAAGAGGACATTGAAGGCTTGCTATCATCCTTTCTGGCAATGCAAGCCTGCTTTATGTGTCTGTTCATCGTCGACATCCCTGTTTTTTTTGCTGACTAGCAGCATGCTGCACTTTTAATGCACTGGACAAAGCAGACACTTGTTACTGCCCACGGCTTGTTTGAAATGGTTCCATACCTAAGACTTTTCCAGGCTCAAAGTTAATTTTCCTGTTTTTATTCTATCCGTTACATCTCCAAGCTCCATGTTGCAGTTCAGCTGCACAGCATGTTATGTCTGCATGACTGTGTTTTACGGTGTGCCCTTATTTTGATAGGACGGATGCTGGTTTCCGGTCTGTGTGTGTTCGAGGAAGTTTAAGTAAACAGTAAAACATGTCACAGCTCTTGTAGTTCTTTCAGTTTTTTCACACACAACATTGGCGACGAAGATGGAGCTTGCACTCCCACCACCTACACCTTTCCTTGCACTACCAGGTGAGCCTCCGGTACCTTGGATACGTTGGCTGGAGTAGTTCGAGACATACATCGCAGCTCTCGGACTGGACCAAACTAGCGACCCGCGATGGAGAGCATTCCTCTTGCATTTTCTCAGTACCGAGAGACAGCCCATATTCAGAAACCTGGGACAGGTGAGAAAGTACAAGGATAGAAGCTACTTGAAGCGCACTGTGCGGCTTCACAGACGGTAATTCTCCGCCGGATAGTGTTCCATCAGGGCAAGCAAAAAGCGGGTGAGTCAGTCTAGGACTATATAGCCGACCTCCACAGTTTAGCCATTTTCTGTAAGTTCAGTGATATGGAGGAGGTAATGGTAAGGGACTAGCTCGCGGAACATGCAACCCATCCCAAAATTCGGTAGAAGTTAATTATGTCACCGGCCGATTTGACTCTTGGAAGAGCATTGGTAATAGCAAATCGAGAAAGCTACTGAGCTGACATCACGGCTAGCTTCTCGCACTTCCCCTCAGCCCGCCTTAACTCAGCATGGGGAGGATCCTGAGTGCTCACCTAACCCTGCATCAGTAGACATAAACCCAGGGATAAACAACACATCCCGCACACGTAGCCAACCATGTCGCAGCTGTGGCAATTGTGGCTCCCCTTCACACATGAGCAGAGTCCCAACATGCCCTGCCAGGGGTCAAGCATGCCAGTGCTGTGGGAAAGACAACCAATTTGCCACTCACAGGCTGAGGCTAGCTCGTCAGCCCCAACACCCATACACTCAGTCAGCTCTGGCCTTGTGTCCTTCAAGATGTGCACAGTGGAATTAGATGGGGTCTGTGTACCGTTGTTGCTGGATACCGGAGCGGCTTTGTCTCTTCTCAACTGGGCTCCAGTCAAGTTTCCTGCCCCACACCACGCTGCAGACGCCTTCGGCTGTTCTCCATAGATATGGCAATTCAAAGATCGACTTCAGCTGGCTCCCTCAGCTGTTCAGTGCACCATGGCAACAAATCCCTGGCTAACTTCGCTTTTCAGGTGGCGTGACATGGAGCTAACCTCATGGGGCTGGACCTCATCACCAGCTTGGGCTTTGCATTCATGGACAGCTGTGGGGCTATGATTCTCCAGGTCAGCTCAACATGGGAACAGCGATAGCTGGCACTCTTTTCTGGTCTGGGCTGTATCTCAGCTTTCACCCATCAGGCTGTCCTTCACACGGACATACGCCAGGTCATACAGCCTCTCCACCACATTCCCCTGGCACTACGCGATGATGTCACAGCAGAGCTGACAAAGCTGTTGGAACTAGGCATCATTGAGCCAGTCAACGCCTCGCCCTGGATCTCTAACCTGGTCATTGCAAAGAAAAAGTCAGGTGGTTTGCATGTGTGTGTTTGGACCCGAGGGCGGTGAATAAGGCTGTGGTACCGGACAAATACCCGCTGCCCCTGGTAGAGGAACTGACTTCTCAGTTTTACGGCTCTAAGATGTTTTCAAAGCTTGACCTCCGCCAAGGCTACCTGCAGGTACCTCTGCACCCAGACAGTCGTAGCCTCCCCGCTTTCGTCACACATGCAGGGGTCTTCCGCTACACTAGAGTCCCCTAGCCCCTAGCTGTTTTCAGAAAATAATGTCAACCATCTTCGCTGGTATCCCAGGGGTGGTGATATTTCTGGACGACATAGTGGTACATGGATCAACACCCATCGTTCCTGACCACCGTCTCACACAGGTGCTCGACACGCTGGCCTCTCATAACCTCACACTGAATGGGGAGAAATGTATGGACCGGAGTTTGTGGGGTTTCGCCTGAGCCCAGGCGGCCTCAGCCCACTTCATTCTAATGTGGAAGCCATTTAACTGCTGCCCATGCCCTCCGGCCCTGCCAAAATTGCCTCTTTCCTGGGCAGGACCACCTACTACTTCTTCCCCAGAACTCCTCCACCACCACCCCTCTCCGGCTGCTCCTCAAAAAAGACGCCCAATGTGCTTGGACTCCTGCCTCGAAGCTGTGGTCGTACAGCTGAAGGCCCAGCTCATCGCATCTCCAGTACTCGCCCATTTTGACCCATCCAGCCCAACGATTTGCACCTGTGATGCCTCCAACTACGCAGTGGGGGCTGTGCTGTCTCAGCTCCACAATGGCATGGAGCGACCTATTGTGTTTGCCTCCCGAGCCCTTTACCGAGCAGAACAGTAGTACTCAGTGGGGGAGAGAGAGGCCCTCGCCTGTGTCTGGGCCGGTGAATGTATGTGTATGGCCGTTCATTCACATTACGTACGGACCACCAAGCCCTTACAACGTCCGGGTATGGGCACAGACCTCTGCTTATCCACCGATGGTACGAGAGGCTTCACCAGTACAATTTCACTCTACAGTTAAGGATGAACTTTTTTGATCGAACGACCACTGCATTGCAAGGGCCCATCATCATACCCTCCACCCTACAGACACGTGTCCTGTCCATGGCTTATGAAGGCCACCTCGGCATTGTCAAGGTCAAGCAGCGCTGCCAGATGTGGTCTGGTGGCCGGGCATAAATGGAGATGTGGAGGCTATGCTGAGAGACTGCACAGCCTGCCTGGTGAGTGGAAAGATCGGTCCCCCACCAGCTCCTCCCCTTCAGCCACTGCAGGGGCCAGCTGGGCCTTGGGAGCACATCCAAATGGACATTTGTGGGAAGCTTCGTGGCGTCCCACATCACCAACGATTCCTCATTGTGGCCTATGACCTGTACTCTTATACCCCTTTTCCACTGAGCTGGAGCTAGAGCTTGCTGGGAGCTAGAGCTTGACTAAGCACCTGCTCTTTGCTTTTCCACCGCCAAAGCTCCAGCCCCGAGCCTCAGAATGGGAGCTAGAGCTAGCACCAAGTCTTTGTTGGTCTAAAGCAAGACCCGATTACGTCAGCAGGCTGGGGGCGTGGCTATGTGAGCAGGACTACATGCGCAAACACGGTCTTCACCTGCATTTTTCAAAATGGACAAGACAAAGCAGCAGTGATCAGAGGAGGAGACTCAGTGTTTCCTGGTTTTGTGGTCTTCTGCCGAAGTCCAAACCAAGCTGGACGGGGCCTGCCTGACAAAGCCGGTTTTTCAAAATATCCAGCAGGGGATGGTCGAAGCGGGATATCAGCGGAGTGTGGATCAACAAACTAAAAAAGTTGAAAAAAGATTACCGTGACCAAAAAAAACAACTAGAACAGAGCAGCAGTGGGAGGTCGAAAATAATGCCGTTCTTTGACCTCATGCACGGGGTTCTCGGCGACCGGCCAGCAAATCAGGCCACCGGAGCACTGAACTCCGCAACTGCGTTGCTGTATAACAACGTTATACAGTGACGTAATCGCGGGGCTCCCTGCCAGCTCCTTGCCGGTGGAAACACAACAGGTTCGTAAGAGTTGCTTGGGTTAACACCAACTGAGCACTCACTGTAGCACCAGCTCCCAGCAAGCTCTAGCTCCAGCTCAGTGGAAAAGGGGTATTAGTGGCCAGAGGCAGTCTCTGCTGGGTCAGTCAACACACAGGAAGTCTTTCTGGAGGTGCTTTTTGCTCGTTGGGGCATGCCCAGAACAATCAGAACACACAATGGGCCGCAATTCATCTCTGCAGAGTTCACAACTTTACTGAGTGAGCGGGGAATCAGACACATACGCACGGCCTTCTACAACCCTCAGGTGAATGGGGGTGTGGATCGGACGTGCCCGCGCCAAACCAGGCTATCTCAGGGACTATGTTGTAGATTCCTAATCGCACTACTGTTCATAATACTGTTAATAGAATATTCTAAGCTCATCCACACTGTTCCAGTTACTGAGTCTGGTCAGGTTCAAAATAGTCTTGTAACGATTTGTTCTGGCTGGACTGAAGTTATTCACAAAGGTATTCCGACGGATGCCTGCTACAGGTTTTCTAATTATTATTGTGTTTCACTTAGGGATGTGAGTTGTGTCTAAATTGTTTTGTCTGCATGACAGTGTTTAACGGTGTGCCCTTAATTTGATGGGCCGATGCTGATTTCTGTTCTGTGTGTGTGTTCGAGGAAGTTTAAGTAAACAGTAAAACATGTCACAGCTCTCGTAGTTCTTTCAGTGTTTTCACACACAACACAGCCCGTTGTAATGCGTGGCGAGTGGAGGAGAACCGTGAGCTGCAACAGACCCAGCCCGAGGATAGTGGTGGGAAATATCGGCCGGGCCGGGTCGGGTCTGGCCGGGTCGGGGTCGCGTCGGGTCGGGGTCGGGTCGGGTCAGGCTCGGGCTCGGGCTCGGGCAGAGAATCTAAACTCAAATCCCTTTTGCCTTGCCCAACATTCAAACTGACTGTTTTAGATTAAACCCGAGATATAAATAATATGTCCTCAGTAGGGAGATATTGGGAAACAGACTGGCAATCAAAACATTACAATCGTATGATTCTGCCTGGTTCCACTATTCAACAACTTGCACCGCCTTTTCAGTGACTACTTTGCCTATCAATGTTTACATAACCTGTGCTTTCCTAACACACTGTTTTGCGTCACGGGAAATGCAACCTGTCACCAACAAAGCTCTGCTGGCAGGGATTCAGTACCACCACCTTAGTTGCATGGATCCAAATGCTTGCCTGGCCACCTGTCTATCAGTCTCCTCCTGAACTGCTCCTCAACGAAAAAGGAGAAGTGGTGTTCGAGGTACTGGTTCTCTGCAAAGCTCCTTCAGAGGATGTTGGTTGTGGCCATCACATGCTTAATCACTGAAAAGTTGGGTATTGCTATCGAAGTTAGACTACTTCTGACTGCTGCCAGACTCCAGCCACAACTGCTGGTGGCTGGCTGGGTTCATATCTTCATTTAAAAGTAGCATGTCCAGTAAGATCTTTGGTGATCCTCAGACGTGTTCCGAGAAATGTAGTCTCAAAGCCATCGATTCGCCTCAAGATATCAAACCGGACACCCTGGGATCCAGGAAACCGAGGGCGCTCCGTCTGTAGACAAGAGAAGAATAGTTCACGTATCAAGACAAATTAAGGTAGCTTATGTCTTGCCTTTGCGTACAACTGTGCGGGCAACAGATGAGTAGGGCATCAGTGATGGTATCGTGGTATGTGTGTCAAAATGATTCTATATATTTGAAAACTATGCTTCCTGTTGTAAATGCTGGCATGCTGATGGTA